>JAMYHY010000001.1:282066-537380 GCA_024586305.1 Debaryomyces sp. S3305
CATCATGATAGTGATGAAGATAAACCATCGAAGATCTACGGCATGAAGCAACATGGTGGTGATCATAAACCAAGACCACATGGTGGAAAGCATCATGACGATAGTGATGACGAAGATAAACCATCGAAGATCTACGGTATGAAACATCATGGTGGAAAGCATCATGAGAGTGATGAAGATAAACCATCGAAGATCTACGGCATGAAGCAACATGGTGGTGATCATACACCAAGACCACATGGTGGAAAGCATCATGGCGATAGTGATGACGAAGATAGTGATGACGAAGATAAACCATCGAAGATCTACGGTATGAAACATCATGGTGGAAAGCATCATGATAGTGATGAAGATAAACCATCGAAGATCTACGGCATGAAGCAACATGGTGGTGATCATAAACCAAGACCTCATGGTGAAAAGCATCATGAGAGTGATGAAGATAAACCATCGAAGATCTACGGCATGAAGCAACATGGTGGTGATCATACACCAAGACCACATGGTGGAAAGCATCATGGCGATAGTGATGACGAAGATAGTGATGACGAAGATAAACCATCGAAGATCTACGGTATGAAACATCATGGTGGTGATCATAAGCCAAGACCTCATGATGAAAAGCATCATGACGACGACAATGCTAATGGTATCCCTCCGTCAGGTCCTCCTCCTCCTCCAGGTCCTCGTCCTTCGAGTCCAATTTCTTGATGAAATAAGCAGTATGAGCAACACACGAAGAAAATAATGGTGACAGGAAGTAAGGTTCAGAAGACTGTACGAAAATCGATGAATATTTACGATATAGGAGAAGCTTAAAATTTTTTGATACCAACAATCTAAATTCCTCAACCGTTTTAATAATGCTTATTTTTCATTTTTATGTTTTATGATGTTTTTAATATATATGTTATAACTATTTACAATAAATGATATATTCGAAAGTGTTTTAATGTACATTGTAAGTTATCTAACCGAATCCGGCCCATTCTATAGAAAAACTCATAGGTTTTGTATCCTTCGTAAACTCTCCTACTAAGTCATTAGTTATGCTAGAATGCTCCTTATCATCACCTACTATAAGCCAGACCTTTTTCACGCCAGTGGAAAGTCTACCTCCTGTAATCACATCAAGTAAATTCATACTATTATAAGTAGTGTTTATAATAAGATGGGAATGATATCTCAATGGATCACCAGGGTAAGCGATTAGTTCTCCTCCAAATCTAAGACCGGGCAAAATAAAAAATCCCTTATCCCTAACTGTTTTAAAAGTATGATAATCTCGTATTAAGCATTCTAACTCATCCTGTGTGGAATATTGCAATGAGATAAAATCTTTCAAATCCATTGGTGATAAATCTTCATTAGGTTTAACGGTATTTGGAATTCTTATAAACTCCTTATTTGCATTTTCTCCTATACCCTCTTTAGATGTTTCGTTCCTCTTCTTATGTAATTCCTTGCTATCCACTAGAACTCCATATTCACGTTCAATTAGCCATAAAGTTTCATTAAAACTCAATTGTAAAGGAACACCAAGAAAAATATTCTGTTGAGGAGCTTTAGGCAATGTTCCACTAAGTATTCCTAGTATCCCTAAATTCCTTAGCTTTTTAATATCTTCTATGTCAAATATTAGTACCCTGTCGTTAATAACCGGCAAAATAATCTTCGAACTCATATTAGAGACAAGTTAACTTACCATCTTGTAAATCACGTCAAGATAACTTCGGATAAATTGATAAACGTACTAGTTTTGTGTCACTATCAAAATAGATGTTAGCGGAACAAATCAACGGAAAACTATATAGCATAATGGTATAGTAAGAGATAACTAGAGTAAGAAGGATTATATTTATGGACTTTAAGGTCATATTAACTTACAAAAAACATGAACCTAATTTGAGAATTGTAGAAGCATTTGAAGATGAACCGCATTTAACTCAAACTAAAGAATGGTAAAATTAGGTAAAGACATTAGACTGTTACGAACACATAATGATGGAGGTATTAGTATTATTAATATTGGTATTATATATCCTTACTTAAGACATCGAAGAAGTGAATTTTAAAAAAGTGTTTATTCAGTCAAGTAAACTTGATACAGAAATTTTGGTATTTTCGGTAGCTTCAATATTATCTTTCAGAACTTGATCTTCGTCAATTTTATTGTTACCGAAATGGTTTTTGACCTGTCCAGCTTGCTGTTTCTCCTCTGAACCTGTAGCAGTCAACTTGTCCGCTTTGACTTTTTTCGGACTTGCATTAGGTTGATCAGCGTCAATGACGCTGGTGTTAGTAGTGTTACCGGTATTAATATTCGTATTAGCGTTAGAATTCGAGCTGGAGTTGTTATTTGTTGTTGAGTTATATGCGGATCCTCCACTTGAAACAGAATATCTGTAAGATGGAGTCAAAGAAGAATTAAAAGAATTTTGGGATATATTTCTCTTGTGAGTAGTTTGAGTGTTATCCTTCAACGGATTAGGGAAGAAATCTGGATTGTACGAAGATCGTCTTGAATCTGACAACGACGTTGCATTCGAGGTATTTAGTGTAGAAAATTCAAAGTTGGGGATGGAAATTGAATTATTTCTAGAGGCTTGGTTACTTAGCATCAATGGTGACCCATGATAAGGTGAGCTTTGACCACTTGTATTCAATGAATTTGGTTGGTGTGACGCATTCACCAAATTGGATAAATTTGGATTGCTATTACTTATATTGTTGGCGTGAGCATTTTGATTTTGGACAGAATACAAGGTATTAGCATACGAGTGTCTCCGTGAAATTGGGTTGTGATCGTCTAATAATCTTTTCTTAGACGGTAAAATTAATGACGGCAAAGAGCCGTTCACATTATTTAATGGAGGTAAAATGATATTCTGGTTATTATTCAGATTGGATGTATTATTATTAGCGCTCTGGATACTGCTTCCATACATGTTGTGGTGATGCATCAATTGAGCTACGTTGTCAACATCCAAACTTGCCAGTCGTTGATTAGAAGTCCGATATGGAGACGTAGAATTTGCAGAAGAGGTGGATGATACAGGAGGTGTATTACCCACCTCTTGGTTACCAAACATCGATGTTTTAAATGAAATTTGTTGAGGAGGATGTGGTTGTGGTAATGGTTGTGGTAATGGTTGCACGTTCCTCTGATCTTGTATCAGGTCTTCAGAATGGGTCGTGCTAAACAGCTGTTCTGGTGATGCTTTCATATGAACTGTCGCTCTTCTTTTCCTATTCGCCCCTCCATTCCACCAATTTTTCACAGCATTGTCTGACCTCCCGTTCAAATGTCTAGCAATTTCGGCCCATTTCTTACCATGCTTCGCTACCAACTGCTCGATGAGTTCTCCTTCTTCTGCAGATATAGGTTTTCTGTTTAGCGAAGGCTTCAAATTCTGGTGATAACGCTCACGGCACTGTTTTGGTGTCCTGGTACTAAGTGAATTCGAAATCTTGACCCAATTCGATGCCCCAAATATTGATATTAATTCCATCAATCTACGATCTTCCTCGGGAGACCAGAATCCTCTTCTGTTGTTTCCTGCTGGTGTGTTGTATATAGATAGCGTATTGGTGCCGTTGCTCAGCTTTTGGGATCCCTGATTCCCGGTGGTATTATTATCCATCGTCTCATTGTGAGGATAAATACCTGATGAACCACTCTGTGGACGCATATTAGATATATGTCCATTCGGCTGACCTCCTAGTGTCTGATAGGGCCGCTGTTGGTATCCCTGGTGATACTGGTCGTACGAATAATATGGTGGTTGATCAGAAGGATAATTCATATCCGATCACCAAATCTTAATTATGTCCCACTTTTCGAATGAAATTATACGACAATTATCTCTTAACACTCCTAGTATGTCCCGTACGTCGTAAAGTTATTATCAAACAGTAACTGTGATAATATATAGCGTTTTGAGTAAGTAGAATATACTATATTCAAAAAATTTTGAAAGTCGTTCAACTGTTCACTTACATTTAAATTGTCTAGCAACTAATATCATGAGTTTAAATCCTACCGAACCAAACTATGAAAGTGCTATCTACAGGCATATATGTCTATACAATATGCATATCGGTCATATTCTTTCGAAATCATAACCCTCAACCCAGTACCCACCACCTATCCCACTTTATCCATTCATTATCTGGTCATATCTATTAACCAGTGCATAGACACAAACACGCAGACGTCCTATTGTATGTAGAGAAACCACTAGTGGCCCTCGAACGTGAATGCGCTTTGCAGTTGCTATTGTTCAGGGTGTGTACTGCCAATGTTTAGGTGATGAACCAGGGTTTTTTCTGGGTGTTTTCCGCCTTAACCGATAAATTCCTGTAGGAGTGTTGTGGGTCACCGGACGAACAAAGAAAAGAGGTAATGATGATGCATCAGCCAGGTCTCTCCGGCAGGTAGAAGGTTCGCATGGCGTGAAACCATCTCCAATACTTGAGAGCGATAACTCCGGGACAATAAACCATGGTTTTCGACCATCTTGTATTGGGAAAGCGCGCTAAAGCCGGCGTACGAGACGATCAGGAGTACACAGGCGTCCACGTTGGCATGTATCCGATCAATATTATGTATTAGTGGCTAATGTATATATTTTTGTTATGTATGTACAGAGAACAATAGCAATAGTGCATCGGTTCAGCGAGACAGTCTGGTTTGCTAGTTCGTTGGTAAATATGCTAGCGTACGTACTCATCTCATATGGAAACCATGCATAAGAAGCTTACCAGAAACGGCGGAAGTAAGAGGTTCTAGCGGGTCAAAGTTCGGGCCGCATTGTTATACCATGCAACTCCAAAGGACAAATAGTAGACCAAATATATTTACAGTCTTAATGCGGGTACTAATTATCGCGGATATATTTCAACGGGGCCTGGCGACCGTTGACAGGCTCAACGCTTCATACGATGTGCGAACAGTTGAATAGCCGTGGCGGATAAAGAGTACTGGTCTGCATCGTCGTTGGACAATAGGTCCTTTTAGTGTAATTAATGCCAAAAAACGGCGAGAAGTCCTATTCCGCCTTTCCGTGTCTTCGCATAGTCGTCTTATAATACTCGATCGCAAGTAGAAGGCCTTTTCATTTGTGATAGAGACCATTTTTTATACTTTTTGAGCCCATTTTTGGCTTTCATATCTCATCGTAGTATTCCTGAAGGTCTTCAGGATCAAAAATCACCTTCACCATCAAAGAACATGAAGGACACACCGCGATGTCTTCGCCGTCGTTCAAATCGTCGATCGATACCGCAAATCTGTCTCCACATGGACATGGATACTGGAACAACTGGGTGACCGGATCGAACGTGAAGTCTTCGATTTCTATCTCGTCGTATATCGTTTCCATCGTGCTTAAAATGTGCAAGTATTCGAACAGTTAAAGGTTTAACTTGAGTGTACTTTTAGTAATTCTTTTTGATGCTGCATTTCTTTTGATTATGTAATTCAGCCATTTAAGAAGAGGTCGTGTGTGGGTGTAAATTTGTACGCCGTCGGGAGCCGGTAGAATGGCGGAGGTAGTTCTGGTGTCTGGATGACATCACTGCATATGTCCAGGGTTAGTTTTGCGGTGCAGACAATGAATCAAACCCTTCGTGTTGATCTACTTACAAGCCAAAATGCCCCTTTTTTTCAATAGTTTTTGTTACATATGTAGGATCATACGAGTAGTCAGCTTATAATAGCCAGTGTTATTGTCGTCAATCCGCTGTATATTGTTCTAGAATTAATTTGAAAAGATCAATAAGATAGTTATGTAATGCTACATGCACAAGCTGAGTTATCATTTCCTATTTACATTCATATTTCTTTGCTTCTTAGGTTTTATTCTACTTTTCGTATTTAATCTGCCCACTTTTCATTAATCTTCCTGACCAAATTGTGCATTTCAGTGTACCCTAATTCCTTGACAGTGTTCACGTTTAGCCAGTTATACTTGTGTTCGGTAACCCATTCTTCCTTGTCTTTGTCAAAGTAACTCACTGTTTCCTGCGTCTCATAAAGTCTTATTTCTTCACTAGACATTATCACATAGCAATAACCACCTTCGAAAGTAAATGGATCGTTTGCTTCATTTCTTAACTTACTAAATCTGTGTTTCATCTCTACCATATTCGAAACTGGTACACTCTTAAAGTTCTTATAGCTATTAAACTTTGCATTAATTGTGAATACTATGATAGTTTTATCTTCAACTTCATATCTATCTGACAATATGTCGTCAATCAGGTCTTCTATTTGTATTTCAGTAATCACTTTAAAGTTTTTGAAGCCCTTCGTTTTATTTTTAATCCTAATATCTTCTTTCAAAATCATATATGTATTCATATATCCCATGCTGTACAATAGGTCGTCTTTCATATCATTTTCATTGGTGATATCAATATATCTAATCTTCGCATGATCCATATTTAGCCTGAGGTTATAGTATGCGTATATTCTTAACACACCATAGTGATTGAGCAGTGAAAGAATGCTATCAAAGTCCTCATTGTGTTCCTCTTCCATATGAGAATGAATTCTGTCAATTGTATCTATATGGCCTATTGACAAAAGCCGCAATTCTTCTATGAGATATTCCTTGTCAATTATGTAATGTTTATCGATTCCCAAGTAGAAAGTATGTATTCGGCACTTGTTCGGTGCTAGCATTATACCGTAGTCATCTATCCAATTTATAAGAACTCTCCTGCTCAAGACATCCTCTTTTAGTTCATCCTTATTACACACTTGAATGTATTCTATATGAGCATTCAAAAAATCGTTGTCTTGTTCATCCCGTGGTGATATTGTGTGGTTTTGGTCAAATATATAAATCCTATAGTCGTAGTCATTCCGTGGCATGTATAGTGTCTTTATGCAACTATTGAAGATGTCAATTTGCTGCATGGATTCTTACTCTCGGACAGAAACGGTCGTGTGTTTGATTGCAATACTTCTATTGATATAGCTAGTGCACTGTACCATATTACATAGAAGTATTCTTCCCTACCTTTTTAAGTTTACTCGATCTATATCATATTACTAGATTGTCTCGTTCGTGCATTTGTGTGATTACTAATTATGAAATCAATTGTTTAGTAGATAGATTTATGGATAAATAGCTTTTACTATGCCGCCACAATTACAAGCCAAGTCTTCTCTGAAGAAACAAGGAAGAGTTTTCCATGGAAGAACGAAAACGGCTTGTTCTTTCTGTCGTAAAAAAAAGGTAAAGTGTGATGGGAAAGTACCATGCTCTACATGCTTACAATATAAAAATCAACAATGTGATCTAATATCGCAAGTTCCTAATAGAAGAGTACAATACTCACAAATACTCAAACCAAAATTGCCTATTAAAAACGCAAATAATGTGCTAAATAGTCCAGCAGTTTCTTCTAATGGCATGGGGCTGTATGCGAAAGTGATTGGGTATCATTCTGAAACAGAAACACTGAATAAAACTTCTGGTCAGTTTGCAGATTCTCCTAGCGCTTCATCTGAAGAGACAATAAATTTTTTTGAAGATGGAGGTAAAATTGTTGCAATAAATCCCTACAGCAGACAATTTTTTGGCCCATTTTCGTGGCTTTCTTTACTTCTCAATGACATTTATTCCTTGCCATACATGCGTTACATTTTAAGTCATAAGAAGGATTTTAATACCATAATTGAGGACTTAGAAACTTACACAAAAGATAATCATACTTTCAGGGATGAAATTTTGACTAACACAAATTTATCTGATCAAAAGAGCACTAACATAAACGAGGAAAACAATAAATCCGCGTATATCCATCATGCAGTCCAGAAGAATGATTTAACGCAAAGTATTAGATTGATTTTACCGAAGAAAGATGTAATTTGGAAATTAATAAATCAATTTTTCTTCGCTGCATATCCTTTTTTTCCCTTGGTAGAAGAATCAGATTTCAGAAGGCATTTAGAAGAAATAATTGGAGAAGAGGATTATTCGGATACAAAGGTTGCAGACTTCACAATCAGAAAGAGGGTGGACTATGCCGTAATTGGCCTTCTTCTAATTTTTTTAAGAATTGCGTATTTAAGCCTATCGTCGAATATGGAGGATGATGGACCGAAGAATGTACAAAAATCACCCATTGCTTCGGAGAGAGAATACTTGCTATCAAATCCCATTGAAATTGAAGCATTCACAGTCGCAAAGAATTGCTTCAGCCAGTTTGATTATTTTAATTGTATTGATATCCAGGTATTGCAGTTGGTACTCTTTATTAGAATTTATTATATATATGCGCCGGAAGAAGGTGATGATTATGATGGTAAAATATCACGAATACTTAATTCTACAATTATTCAAATGGCGTATTCAATGGGATTACATCGAGATCCAGGTCGATTACCATATAACTTCAATAATATCAAGTTGAATAATAATTTAAATAGAAAGATATGGTACTTTATTGTGTCCTTGGACTATAATAGTAGCATTTTATCTGGGGATCCATTAAGTACTAAAATTATTCCTGCTGATACAAGTATACCAGAAATCAGTCCTGATGATGAAAATGCTACTAATAAAACCGTCGAGAATGAAATTGTTGAAGTTTTGGTGGATACCAAGATGCGATTGGCGATGTCAAAAACGGTTATTGATATTGTTTTAAATATAGAACAAGGCGCAAACGTAAAACAACTTTTGTTATCTCTTGCTAACTTAGAATCCTTGTCACAGAGAGACGTTGTGCTGGCGAATCAGTTCTACGAATGGGACATGATTCCATTGAAACAAGTGATTGAAATGAAAAATAATCTCGAATTAAGGTTTTGGTTATCATCAATTTATTTTAAGCTTTTTATTCATTATGAAGAACGCAAAAATAATGATTTGATATGTGTTTACTCGAAAAAAATTTTAAAGATTTCAGTTGTAGAAATAATACCATATATTTTGAAGGTATCAGATAGCCATACGAAAGCCTTTACTGAATTTGATATTCTTTATATCATGCCAAGTTTGCTAATTCTGTCACATAAATTTATTTTTACCATATCTTTCGTCTTGATACGTGTTAAATATTTTGAATTCAAATTAAAACTAGCATCAGAATATGAATCAAATATATTAGAAAATGATTCCCGGTATAAAATGACTCAGCATTTGATTTACCTACTTCAGGCTTGCGTTAAATGGATATTAGACTTTCTTAAAAGGCTAAGTAAAAGGTACTATAAAGCTTGGAGGTTGTACAAAGTGCAGAACCATATACTTTCAATAATTGCATCCGAAAACTTCTATTTAGAGAACAAAACGTCTATATTAAACTTATGGAACCCTTTCAGCGAACAGACTATAGAAAAATTGATTGAAACCCTTCAGCCCGCAGTTCATGATATTGAAGCTTCCAATAAGGTGTCATTGTTGCTGCAAGATTTTTCTATTGGTGAAGAATTCAAAAACCAAATGGACTTTATGGGAAACGACGCCCTGGAATTTGATAGCTTTTGGCTAGATATGATCTCAAGAAACAATCCCATAGATTTCGAATCAGATTATATTTTTAATCCATTTGCTAGTCTTGATATGGCATTAGATCCTGTACCAATGTCTGATCTTAATAATGGTGCAAATAGTATGAACGATCAAAAATAGTGAAACGGACAATATTTTTTGTACCTACTCTAGAATATATGGAGCTTTGTTCTGATTATGAATAGAAAAGTAAGTCACTTCTTAATCAAATGATTAGTGAGCAAGATGTAAACACATGTCCAATACACTATAGAAATGTGTGCATTGCGCCAACATTTGGTGTTGTGATCCTTATTGATTGTTATGAAGCATATTTGTTTCCGTGCTTGTGACGAAATCTGAATGGCTGTAAATTGAACTTCACCATAAACTGATAAAGTTGTATACCAATTATTGGATATGCTGTTTATAGAATGAATCTCAACGTGAGTACATGGATACATATCATCGTTTGTAATTGCTTTCCATATGATACTGTCGAGTAGGGGTGACTAGTTACGGCTCTGAGCTTTTTTTTGGTGAGAAACTCAGAAATATTACAACTCGACACATATTGCACAATTATTTTGGACAGAATAATATGTCGAGAATAGCCACTCTTAAAGTTCGTTACAAAGACTTGATATTGACTTGGAACTTATCGAATAAAATTTGCTACCTCTCGTTTACCCTAAAATTTTCCTCGAATTGGAGTTGATTTATCAATCTCGTCTCGTTTCCATCCTGGAAAAAAACGATAATCGTACATCTCTATCTTTGATGCACATACAAGAGACATAGGATGATCTGAAACTAGCTGGTTATAAAATTCTGCCATAGTTCATCCATTTTGGCTAAAACATTTGTAGCGATTGTAGTTATCATTTCTTTTATTCTATATCCTCTTGATACCTGAGAAATGTTATGCTGCCAGATTTTAATGGTGCAAAGATTCTGCACGGAGTCTCAATCTCAGCGAGATCTATTTAGAGTAGATAACTGGCTTCCATTAAATCCAACAAGCTTGATATAATTATTTCGTGGGGTCTAATTCTAAGAGATTTATTTTAGGGTATGTATAGAATTTTAAGATTACAATATAAATTCGGAAATTTTGTTTCTCATTATATAAAACTGCAACAAGTTAGACTGGAGCTGATTTACAAACAAATCCATGTTTTCAAAAGACTTTTACAGTCTCTTCCTATCCTGCGTGAAATTAACTAATTCGTCTTTAACCATCTTAGGATCTTGTTTTCGATGTATTTGTCTCAATATGAACGAAAATCCTTATGAAGTCTAGACATTTGGTTCCAAAGAACATTCAACTTCTTTCTCACATGCAGTACACATACGGTCGGAAAGAGAATAAATATCATTGGTGGAAAAATAGAGCTTTCACGGAAAGGACGATCATTGGTGGAAAAGGAGATATGATCTGGAGTAGAGGTGTGAAAGAGAGTAGACTATAATATGAGATATAAAATGCAGTGCAAATCATTAGGTTGATGAAAGGAGTTCGAAGATCAATTATATATCCAGTTAGAATATTATCTAGTCTGTTCTATAATCAAGATGACTGCACACATTAAAGAAGTTAATTGCTGCGAAAAAGGAAATGCTGCAAAAAATAGTTCATTGAACAATAACAATTGCCCCTCAAAAACTTCAAGTGAAGAACGAAGCCGTTCAGAGGAAGAGGATACTCTTCCCAAAATGGGAGGGGGGAAGCCTTATCCTCCCATAGCCGGAGATCCTGTTGACTATATAGTTCTGTTTGATGGTGCAGACGATCCAACAAACCCTCAGAATTTTTCCTCCAAAAAAAAGATCAATTTAATCTTTGTAATTATGTTTACTTGCTTCACCAGTACTTTCGGATCTTCTGCCCTCTCTGAAGCAACTCTTGAGATTCTGGAGAAGTATCATGTGGGTTTGGAGGTTGCAACATTATGCACCTCATTATTTGTCTTAGGTTATGCGTCTGGCCCAGTATTGTGGGGCCCACTATCAGACCTTTATGGAAGGAAAATAATTCTCATTTCATCAGGTTTCGTTTACTTGACGCTCAACTTTGCTGTTGCTACAGCAGAAAATATTCAAACAATCATAATCTGCAGATTCTTTTCGGGATTTGCAAGTGCTGCTCCTATGGTAGTTTGTGCAGCAATAATAGCAGAAGTATCCAATACTTCTAATAGAGGTAATATCATTACTTTGTTTGTAATGGTTTTACTTGTTGGGCCGTTGCTCGCGCCAATCGTTAACGGCTTTATCGTAAAGAATAATTCGTTAGGGTGGAGATGGTGCGTCTATCTCGTAGGAATATTATCCTCAGGTGCATTAATCCTACTTACATTCTTATACCCAGAGACCCATAGCGGTGTAATATTGTCTCGAAAAGCTGAAGTATTGAGAAAAAAAACTGGAAACTGGTCTATATTTGCTGGTCATGAAGATTCCTCTTTTTCGTTCCACGATATTTTAACTAAGTCAGTCACACTTCCGATTCGCATGTTATTCCTGGAGCCAATTCTTTTGTCGGTAACACTTTACAATTCTTTCATATTTGGATTACTATACTTGTTATTAACCGCAATACCGATAATTTTTGGTTCCACGGGATATGGTTTTAGCCAGGGAGTTTCACTGCTTCCATACATAGCAACCATTTTGGGTGTAGAAGTTGGTGGCATAATGAATTTATTTTTTGACAAACGATATCTCAGAATAATGAAAAAAGCAGGAAAGTTGGTACCAGAGCAAAGATTATTACCAATGATGATAGGAGCAGTTGCTTTCCCATGTGGTTTATTTTGGATAGCTTGGACTGGGCAGTATCCTAACAAAGTGCATTGGATTGTACCAACAATAGGTACTTTTTTTATAGGTTTTGGATTGATCTGCATATTTTTGCCATCATTAAGCTATTTGGTAGAATGCTATTTACCATATGTGTCTTCCGCTGTTGCGGGAAACACAATGGTAAGATACGTCTTTGGAGCAATATTCCCTTTATTTGCAAGACAGATGTTTGAAAGGTTGAAAGTGAATTGGGGAGGCTCATTATTAGGATTTATTTCAGTTTTATTACTTCCAATCCCCTTCTTGTTTTACAAGTATGGTCAGCTATTAAGAGATAAATCAAGGTATGCTTTGAAAAATTAATAAAAGTTTTTCAAAGCTCTCATATCCACACTTGAAGAGTGTTTTTTTATCTTTTTATTAATTTAAATTTCATATTCTTGTTTAACACTCTGTCACTGTAGTTGGCAAAACTTTAAACTTTAGAAACATGTCGTCTATATGTTATCGTGTGATTTCTTAACTCCACTTCCTTAATGGTATCCACCACTATTCAACCAGACGTTTCGCTATGTGCGTATTCAAGAGCGAGTCCTGTCGTGACAGCATTAGATCTTGCAACTTTAGGCTAATATTAATTTCTGACTAGTTCCTAAGCGCTTCATTGCCATTTCAGTTATTCTGAATAGATCATTCATGCCTCTATATATCCCAAAATTAGCTCCATTTGGCATTGTTTATATGACGATGTTCTCTAAATAATCTTTGATTTGGTAGTATTTTAAACTTTTATACTCATTCTCCGACACATAATCAAAGCGGTCGTATATTCTTATTTTTTGTCAGGCTATTCCCCATGGTGATTCAAATCACGAAACAAATAATGATATTCAAGGTATCCCATCTTTAACAGTATTCACACTCGTCCAGTCATACCTATAGTTGTATCTATTATAGAGTCTAATTTCTTCACCAGGCATTACCATGTAGCAATTTTCACTTTGGAAAGTATATGGATCCTCTGGTTCTTTGTTTAATTTCTTAGACGTTTTCATCCCTTCTACACTAGAGACATTAAGCCCCAAATAAACTGCGCAGAATTTATTTATTTCAAAGCATCTATACTTAGTCATATCGCATTGCTCCCAATGAGTCGATGCCGAAATAAAATAAACATAGCAAAACATTATGATTCCATAAAACTGGGCCAATTAGATGTGGGAAAAGTTGTAAATTTATATTCATAGTCATACCTAGCCATTAAACCTACTGCTTCCCTCAATTTTTCCTTTAGCTTGATTGTTTCATTTGGATGAAATTGAATATAGTATCCCTTTAAAAATCGTTGGCATTCTTCTTTAGTCAATCTATCAATGTCCTGAACTGACAGAATTAGCGGCAATTCTTCTTGGTTTTCTTCTGTATTTAAAAATGGTACACTAACAGCTTCATATCCATTCATCCTTCTAAAAGAATTAAACAAACATAAATGATTGTACTCGATTTTAGCAAATCTCGAATCAATTAAAAGAAAATTGTGAGATAAGCCTGTCTCAAGTGAAGTAAACTTATCATCCATATCTGACTTGAGTGAAGTGAGCTTATCATCCATATCTGACTTGAGTGAAGTGAGCTTATCATCCATATCTGACTTGAGTGAAGTGAGCTTATCATCCATACTGGTAAGCCTAGTATTCATATTATTTATTTCCGACGTAAACCATTCAGGTGCTTGTCTTAACTTTTCGTCGATCTTTTTTTCTATAATATATGGAACGATTCGGTTGAGTTCGACTATATTCGAATATACATTACCCAATTGTATATTAGGTCTTTCACTATCTAATGGTTCTGTCATTTTAAATTTATACTAATTTAAAAGAAGTAAAATGTAACGTGCTGCATAAGTCAGCATCAAATACCCCTGCTTTTATAATGTATGACATGAATTATCTGCACAAATAGGAAAGTACAGACATATGTGTGATGTTAACCACAGAAGCATGAAAAAAGTATTTTTAAAGAATCTTCTAAGATAGGTGAATACTTTGCGTTTTACATCTATTATATTGGAGAATGGTTATGTTACTGTTAATTTGTATTAAGTCTTTAACTATCCAATGTTTCTAAGATTGTCAGCTTAGATGCCTCAACCTAGCATACTGTATAATCAAGCATGGAATAGTGCAAAAACAGGAGTACACAAGTACATAAGTAAATGATATATATTCCTACCATCCTAGAGGAACCTTAGGTTCATCAACAGCTGTGCATATTACTCTCATCAAACTCGGCTGAATATCTATACTGTAATTCTGTAATTTTCCTGCCAAGAGCTCAATTTTCGATATAATGATGATCAAACCTATCGTCAAGACTGTTTACTTTACAGTTGTTTCGTGCTAGTATTACACCATATTCACATATTATTCAGTACCAAGACTTCGCGCTCAAAAGATTCTCTATTATTTCATCCATAGGTGGAACCATTTTAATGAGTTCTGCATTGACTATGTTGAAAAATGAATCGTGGTGAATCATGCTTATGTTATTCACCTAAGTTTATAACTAATGATTCTGGTAGTCAACTTAACTGTCTGGAACATAACATCCTGTATAATCAAATATGAACCCGCATAGCACAAATTATGTTGCACAAATAGGAGTATAATGATGCAAGTATGTACATACTGCGACATCTTGACGAACCAGATGGCATACGCTTAATATATACAAGTCTTTTTCTTTAATACACCATCGGCTGTCCAACTATAAATCAAGCGAAAAAGGTAATTTGTAATTTAGGGATGTTGAGGTGTAAGCTTCATTAGTTAAATCAAGTAGCAGTAACTTTCTTCGAAAGTCGACTTCCTTACTTAGTTTCCTTCGAGTCTTTCTTCTTGAAACTGGTACACTCTTGAAACTCTTGTGACTATCGAACTTTGCATTTATTGTAAGTACTATAATTTTTTTGTCTACGATGTCATATCTATTAAAATATATCCTTCATTCGTTCTTCAATCCTTTTCAGTAATCGCCTTGTAGTTCTTGTAGCCCTCATATTTATCCTTAATCTTGATATCCTCGTCTAACACCAAGTAAGTGCGTTTATTGACCCCATAATATAACAATTCTCTTTTTGTATCATCTTCACTGCTCATGTCTATCAGACCTTGCAGACTTGATGTTTAATCGTTTCTTATTATGCGAGAATATTCCTATTGTGTCGTCGTTATCACTTGAATATCTCCAGCGACTCTCCATCAATCCCATATACTACACGCCAATGACCTATTGAGCAAGCTACTACTACTCCGACGTTTTCTTCAATACAATGGATATTAAATCCATAATCAAAGCTCCGAACCTCACACTTGCTAACATTATCCGTAATCACGATAAGTCTGAAAATCCCTTCCCAAAAGGTCCACCTTCACTTCGTCCATATCATGTAATTAACATATTCCACAACACTCTCTTAAAAAATCAAATTCTGGCCATGCATCGACCATATATTTATGACTCTCATAGAATATATAAACTCGAAATGCTTTCCATAGCTACTCGATATTCCTGTTGCAATATCCCTATTGTGCATATTAGTGTATTTCAATTCTAGTATGCAGACGGTTGCATTTCCCAGTCACCTAGGGTTGGTGCCCTTCAATATGCTCTACGCATATGACCGTTTCATCTCTCGTCCGACCGAGTACAGTGAAAAAAATTTCACTTTTTTGTGTCACCGATCATAATGCTCTCATAGTGAGGAAGTTTGCGTACTCAAAATAAGTGAACTGAAAAAATTTCAATAATTCTTTTACTCTTCCAATAAAGCAAAACTTAGAGTATGTATTATTCCAACATGTCTAATAAGCCATAATGGCATCTAAAGTACCAGTATAACCCATTAGTATGAGTAGAAACAGATGGAACATGATTGAAGTGAATAGATTATGAATGAAATGAATATTTAGCATTACACCAAAGATTTTTCAAGGACATCTACAGACAGAATGAAGAGTCATAAATACAATAAAGAACATTATTATGGATGATATTATGATAGAGAGATGTATTGTGGATTAAGAGTAATTATGAAGTTGATGGGACTGCGGAAGTGAATGTAATGTCGACCGTCGAGTGATACTAGTACTTCGGATATGGGACCGGAAAAAAGAATAATATACTAACTTGTAATAGCAAACATGGGTATTTCTAGAGATTCTCGTCACAAGCGTGCTGCTACTGGTGCCAAAAAAGCCCAATTCAGAAAGAAGAGAAAGTTCGAATTAGGTAGACAACCTGCCAACACCAAGATCGGTGCTAAGAGAATTCACTCTGTCAGAACTAGAGGTGGTAATGAAAAATTCAGAGCCTTAAGAATCGAAACCGGTAACTTCTCATGGGCCTCTGAAGGTGTCGCCAGAAAGACCAGACTTGCTGGTGTCGTCTACCATCCATCCAACAACGAATTGGTTAGAACTAACACTTTAACCAAGGCCGCTATTGTTCAAATCGATGCTACTCCATTCAAGCAATGGTTCGAAACTCACTACGGTGTTTCTTTAGGTAAGAAGAAGGCTACTGGTGAAGAAGAAGAAACCAAGAAATCCAGAAAGGTCGAAAGAAAATTGGCTCAAAGATCTGGTGCTTCTAACATTGAATCTGCTGTCGAACACCAATTCAACGCTGGTAGATTATACGCTGCTATTTCTTCTAGACCAGGTCAATCCGGTAGATGTGACGGTTACATTTTAGAAGGTGAAGAATTAGCTTTCTACTTAAGAAGATTAACTGCTAAAAAATAGTTTATTTAGTTTCTGATAGTTATAATTGAACATATACGTGTATATTAGCTATTGTAGTAGTAATTGATGATTGTTCTGGTATGAATTCATGTATGCTTGACTTACTAGATTATTTGTAGGTGAAATAATTACAACGGCACGTTCAACGTCCACTTCAACTCTAGAGTATCTGTTCCGTTGCCCTAATTTGAAATCCGCCAACACCCATTACAAAGGGTTGTTTATAGCCTTTCAGAGGTATATGTGTCCTGATATTCATGTAACACAACTGGATCTTAGAATAATTGTCTTGAGACATATTCTTGATGGCCAACACTATACATCTACAAACGACTCTACAGTATCAATTCTTCATACTATCATTTATTGGTTCTATAAATCATCTATATTGTTAGTATTTTCTCATCGAATTCAAGAAGTAATATTGAGATATTTGTCAGAAAAGGCAATAATTTTATCTGCATGTATCTATTTAAATAGAATCAGTACAGGTCTGTGTTATTTTTATCATCATTTAAATATCATATATCTTTATGTTATTACATACAATATGGAATACTAGGTTATTATTCAACAAAGAATAGTAATAGTTAGTATTTTTTTCAGTCTTGTAGTGAAATTTTTGAGGGTAAAAAATTGTAAAAAGCGGGTAACATTAGAATTCTATTGGATAACCAGGGTTATCAAATACAACTTATTACGTTCGAATGGTCATGATAATGTCAACTGGTGATTAATTATTTCTTGATATACTTTGCTTGATATACTCTGCTTGATATACTCTGCTTGATATACTCTGCTTGACACTTTTTTATTTACCCCAGACCGAAACCCATATCCGTAAATCCTATGCTGATCAATGGCAAAGTATACACCTTTACGACCTTTTACCTAGGAATATTCTATCTTATAAAAGATTTTCCTTAAAAGTCAAGATGAGACATAAGTTTCATTGCGAGTCATGAGAGACTATTTCTATTGGACCTACTTGTTCTCTTTAAATCAGAGCTATGATGTTTCGTAATCGTACTGCAATTACTAAAACTCTCAAGATAGTCGATCATTTGTTCAATGAATGCAACGAAATCGTTTTGGTTCGTTCTGATGGCATACTAATGACATATATTTCAATGTTAATATGCGGCATGTCTTGCTAAAGTTGAATTTATACTCACTGAATCAAGTTGCGGACAGCCTGCTTAAAAACCTTTGAACAAGCAGCATATTGGTCATTGTTCATTATGTCTTGTAATGCTCTTACATTTGTACTACAAACATTTAATATTGGGTTCATTCTATTCATAAATATGGTTTCTTCAATAGTATCAAAATAGTTAATCTTTCTTCACTTTTCGCAAAAAATTCAGTAAACTGTGAAAACTCGGGCGCTTGGTAAATTATACTTCAAAAGTTTCTACTCTTCTACAAATAGAACAATGATTTAAAAGAAATAACAATAAGCAATTTTTTATTATGTACCTCCAATCAGCATATGTTAAGCTATTGAAGGGTCCAATTCGTCCCACCCTTGAATTTTTTGTATCGAGATGAATTCATGCATATTATATGCAGGTTAAAAATCGGTTCCAAGGGTGTCATATAACATTTAGATAAGAGTAGAATTTTCAACCATCCAGGCTTTTTTCTTAACTTCTGTTATCAGTCATTGCCTAATAAAGTCGCTTAATAAGATACGCTATCTTTTATGGCTATATATTGTAAGTTCCTACACGACATCATAGCCGATGAGTATCAACGTTTTTTCTTCTGTATATATGGTCTTCAACGTTTGTTTCATGTTGGAACTATATTGGTTGTTGGGATTTAGAAAAGGATCTATTTTTCTCTATTTTTAAAGGAAAAATTAGCAGTTTCGTGTTTTTGCCGTTTATCTTTCTGCAGTCTATAGTGCAATCAACTATATTGTAATACCTCTGCATATACTTTTTTATACAGGAATAAACGTTCCATCCTAATTAGCCACCATTAACCGGCGGTTTGATACTAGGTACTTTGAAATATTGACTTAGGATATACTTACGTCTCGTTGAATTGGAGGAATTCCCTCTGGGTCAAGGATTGCTTAACATAATTATGGAATTGTTTTTTCCATCATTGATAAATTTTGCACAAATTATTACTCAATCCTACAAAAATAACGAAATTTAAACGAGATAAAAAAGACAATTTATGGAGTTGAATAAAGAAAATAAAGGTACAGAGGGGACTTTCAAAACATGTTGTTTAACTATGGCTTAATAGCTTCTAATATTTTGGTTTACTTCTTAACACCTCTACAATCTTTGCAAAATTATGAGTCGTAAGAAATCGGTCCCTTGGCCCAGTTGGTTAAGGCGTGGTGCTAATAACGCCAAGATCAGCAGTTCGATCCTGCTAGGGACCATTTCTCTTAGAACACACAGGGCGTGTGGCGTAGTTGGTAGCGCGCTCCCTTAGCATGGGAGAGGTCTCCGGTTCGACTCCGGACTCGTCCATTCCTTTTTTTTTCACATTCAATTAATTCAGCTTACAGCAGTCAGTTCAAGTGTATTAGAATGAAAGTATTAGCAATACATAATATAAAGACCAATAGAAATTATTGGAAGGAGGAATATGGATTCATTATGGTTGTAAACCATTCAAACTAATTTGTCCAGATCGATGAAATTTTTTTGCAACCTTTTGTGAACCTCATAGCGTTTAAACGATTTAGTATAGTAGATTATATATTTTCTAAAACATTATATTCTAATTACTCGATTATGACTACTCCATTGTCAGTTCCAGTTAACCTAGCAACGTCAGGGACGTACATGTACCCATTATACGTAAGTGATGATTCATAAATTGGCTTTTACAGCTGTCATATTAACAAAGTTAGGGGATTTTCTATTTTCTTGTTCATCCTGCTATTTGGCCCTTTTATCTAACTATCTTAATACCGCAATTGATTTTAACTTTGGTTATTTATATGGCCATGTACCTTATGTTCTATCCACTCCAAGCGTTTTTTGCAGTTGTTTTCTATGGACCGGCCGGGTTTGTTAGCACATGGTTTACTGTTCTACAACAATCAGGCTTGGTGTCAACGTTCCTTGTTACCTTTTTATTAATGCCAGAGATACAAAAGGTTGCATTTGACGCTGTGTTATGTAAAGAATGTGCAGACGATGTTGTCTTGATAGGCAAGTTACGCAGGTTAGCCAACGTACCTTTTTTGGTTAGATGGGGAAGAATGATATGGGCCTTACCAAACATGCTAGTGTTACCATTTACCTTCATCAGGGCAATCATAATGTTTTTACTTAACTCGATACCTGTAATTGGACCTATTATGGTAGTTGTGATTCAGGCCCCAAGTAATGGACTTCGAGCACATGCCAGATATTTCACATTAAAGGATTACGACAAGAAGCAGATTAAACAGGTCTATAAAAAAAACAGAGGCCAATATATGGGGTTTGGCATTGTTGCCAACTTCCTTGAAACTATTCCTCTATTTAGCGTGCTCTTTATGTTTACCAATACAATTGGGGCTGCATTATGGGTGATTGACATAGAACAAAAATTAAAGCAAATATCAGAAAACAAAATGATAGAAGTAGCAGAAGAAGTAGATATAGACGCATACCCTATAGAAGATATCGAAGAAAAAGAAACAAAAGAAGATACTCAAAAAGAGTACACTACTACAGAGCTAAAACAAATCTCTAGTCACGTACCTAGTAATGAAGTTAAATAATCAATATAAATATATATTATCAACACAACCGAATCCAGCGGCAACGCCACCTTCATTACTGGAACTAAACTTTGATCTTAATAACCAGCCTGCGTTTTTATTTGTTAATACTTCACTACTCTCTTCGTTAAACACAATGGTTCCGAAAACACCTAATTCAGATATAATATTTTCGTGGAAGACTTCACCTTCACGAATAATCTTGTTTTTATGGTGTGGAGGATTAATAAGTTCCATCAAGATGTATGCACCCCATTTGCTTTCATCTAGACTTTTCAAAAACTCAGGAATGCTCTCTTTGTATATGTTATTACCACCTCCTTCTCTCTGAGGTTTCAAAACAAACTTTTCTGGTGTTTCAAATGCCAATTTCTTTGCCATCTTTCCATCTTCTGAATCATCTAGCGGATAAATGGCCACAAACGTAGACAACAATTTATCTAATTCATCTTGCGATATGCCTGGCAAGAATTTCTCAACCATATCCTTTTGCGTCAAGATTTGTTGGACTTTTTTAGCTCCCGATAATTGTGTTAATAACGATGGGCATTTAATCGCAAGGGAGTTTTCTAAGTATAATCTAGCATTCCATGTTGCCTTGGGGGCCATTTCGTAGTCGGAAGGAGCATATCCTGATCTGTAATAAACTACGGCAACTTCATCCATCGTTGATTTGATATACAACTTGTCTTGATTTATAGTCGTTCTCTCAGCAACTTCTTCCAATGTCACTCTATACGACTTAATGCCATGGTTTTTCAATAACGAATACTCAATATGTCTTTGGTCGAAACAATTTCTTTCTCCGGGTTGAACCACAAACAACACTACTGTTTTGGTGTTTGCTTGTTTGCCGTTGTAATGGTAATTACCATCGGCAAGACCTTTAGCCAATTCGTTAATCGAGTCAGAAATTGGAATTTCGTCATCATCGTAGTACTTGTATGAATAATCCGCATCGTACGCTCCCTTTTGGTTCAAATAATTATGCAATTCGCCTACTTTGGTCGATAATCCCCCAAATGAAATACTCACCGTGTTGAATTCAATCTGCTTGATCTGCGGGTCATCATCTACGTCATTGAGCATGTAGTCCGACCGAAATATACCCAAAGATAGTGGCTGTTTCACCTTGCCTCCATTTGACTCAATCGACTTGTTGTATATCTCAAAGAGCTTCCCTGTGAAGTCATCGTCAAAAATGGCCAATTCCTTCAAAATCTCCAACAACCACTCCTTTGAATTGCTAACAACGCTTGCATACAACTCATTGAATCCCTTTTGCACATCCATAGCATTATCAAACGCCTTCTTTGAGAATGGCGTAGGAAAAATCGTTATCGGAGCATGTGTAGCACTGTGAGTCTTGTAATTCACCGGGTACATCGTTAGGCCGTTTCCCAAACTCCATTGTATCAAATTTTCGGTCAACTCTGTCTCCTGCGTTTCCGAGAGGGATGGAAATGTCTTCATAGTGTCTGTAGCCGTTTCAATTGATTTTCCTATCGGTGTATCCTTATCAACACAATTATGTCCCATCCAGGTTCCCATATTGATGACAAACAGTGGTTCTTCGGTACTGTGTATAACCTATTCTACGCCTATCTCAAGCTTCCCTTGCACCCAATCATATTAGCTATGCTACAACCAACCGTACATCCTTATGGCATCCTCCAAAACGTAAAACTACCCTTCAACGAGCCATACAATACATATTAGACCATATAATAGTATTTTATAAGTGAATATATGGATATTCATATTGAAAAGCCAGAAACACGTGCTCATCGTGACTGTTTTCTGGAACTTCGGCCATGACGATTTTGTGTAACATTGTTCGTGAATTTTTTCATAGTATAGCGACTGAAAAATACCATATACATTAAATTCAAGATTAGAACCTGGTTTGGTACCTTTCAACTATATATACATAAACAAAAAGTATGTACAGCAATTAGAATAGAGGAGACTAGACGAAATCTTAAAAAAGTAAGGGCGGAATAAACTTTGTTCGGGGGAAAAAGAGGGTTAATTTAAGAAATATAATAATTATGTCCCATTTGACAGTTCATGCAATGGAGTGGTGGATTTACGATTATATTGCGTAAGACGTATTTTCGTGGCAAGCCTGTAGTATGTGGATGATATGGAATGAAGAAAGAGAGAATAGAGGAAATAGATGGGGAGATACAGAGTTTATAAGCCGTGCCAAAGAGTCTATATGTCAAGAAAGAAACTTGAATACTAACATATTTTAGTGAAATACTTAGCTGCTTATTTATTATTAGTCAACGCTGGTAACGCTTCCCCATCAGCTTCTGACATCAAGTCCGTTTTAGAATCCGTTTCTATCGAAGTTGAAGAAGAAAAGATCTCCCAATTATTAGCTGAAGTCGAAGGTAAGAACGCCGAAGAATTGATCGCTGAAGGTAACGAAAAATTATCCTCTGTCCCATCTGGTGGTGCTGCTGCTCCAGCTGCTGCTGCTGCTTCAGGTGACGCTCCAGCTGCTGAAGAAGCTGCTGCTGAAGAAGCTGAAGAATCCGATGAAGACATGGGTATGGGTTTATTCGATTAGATTAACAAAACATTAGTTATTGACAAATTGAATGATTTTGTATAATACTTCTTAATAAGACTTTTACAGATACGAGTGAACATGTAGAGACCGGAAGTATATGATTTTATTTATTGTAGAATTCTATGTACGTTTATAATTCGTCAGCTAATGCTTTGCGTAATCCCATAGGGTTTCCAAATACGACATGTCTAGCTCTCAAAAGATCTTGATCAAACTGCCTATCCTTTTCAGTGTATGAAGTGTCTCTCTCTTTGTTACCTTTCGATCTCAATTCGGCTTCTTTCGATAACCACTCCATAAATTCTTTTGAAGGCTTCAATGATTTATCTTGAGAATGTACTTCACTCAACTTGTTGAAATACAACTTGAATTGATCTTCCGATGCAACACGGCTATCAGCTAACAGATGTTGCAAGAAATGTGAGTATTGGCGTTTTGGATCTGCTGATTCTTCAATTGCCCTCTTTTCGTTAGAGTTCGCACCATCAAGCAACTTTAAATCCTCCAAAATGTTCATTAATCTGGTTTGAGACTGTAATTCTAACGACGGAAACACAGAAATGAGCGAGTCGATCGCTGAGTTTGCTTTATTGGAATTGAAATATTTAGCATTGAAATGGCTATTTTGCGCAAGTGCATGGATTATTCCCAAAACACGCTTCTTAATCACGTCTGATGCATCCGTATTCAACTTATCGAACAAACCTTCAACGAAAAGCGCATCTTGGTTTTTCAATACATTATTCACGGCGTCTGGATTGTTTCTTAAGCTTGATCCCATAATTCTGTACACTTTTTCCTGTAAATCTTCATCTTGAACGGACTTACTGACATCAACAAGACTGCAGAAAACAGACGAGTCTTGTGTCAATTTGACACCGAATTCAATATCATGGCTCAAATCAATCAAAGTATCGAGGGCCATTGATAATCTGCTTGCGTCACCTCCTTCGCGATAATGTTGCACTTCGTCAACCGACGACTGGAAATCATTTAAGTCAGCAGAAGATACCTTAGATTTTCCTTGCGCTTGCTTGAACTCTTTAATCTTTCGCTGGATTTCGTTCGCCTGGTCTTCGTTTGTCATTTGGTGACTATTATCACCGTTATCGTTATTATGTTCCGCATTCACCATCAACTCGCTAGACCCTTCAGATTCTTCAGTTGGATCCAAAATTTTCGCCTCTCTAGCTAAATTCTCCATGTTTAGTCTTACGTGTAACCCGGGTGGAATATCTTGTCCTTCTCTAATGATTTGCCACTCGGTAGTTGGTTCAAAGATTTTGGGGTAACAATCAGTTGGATTATTTGGTGCACAGATTAATTCTCCGTCGGTATTTACAATCAGGGATTCAATAGGCTTAATCAATAACGTTGATATTATTGACGAGAGAACTCCTTTCAGTAATTTCATCTATTTTGAGTGTTCTATTAACAAATATATATGAAAAGAATTCCGATAAGTACTGATTTCTAATTACATTTAAGCCTGTTCTCTACACGTCAGCAACATTGCGAAAAAGATTTAGCTGCTAAAAAAGCCTACTAAAATGTTCCAAATTGTTCTACTAGTAACTCCAGTAATACAAGTTATCGAGGTATATACTACAATTAGTCATGATACGTATATATATTTTGCATTAGGATCTATTTCACGTTATTAATACATACTGATTATCTAGCAAGATAGGATTATTTGGCAGCTTTTTCTAAAGCTTGTCTGACATCTTCGATTAAGTCATCAGTATCTTCGATACCGACAGAAACTCTGACTAAGTCATCGAAGACACCGTTAGATTCTCTTTCTTCTTTTGGAATACCACCGTGGGTCATGATGGCTGGAACTTCAACTAAGGATTCAATACCACCTAAAGATTCGGCCAATGTGAAGAACTTGGTCGAAGAGGTAAAGGTGGACGCAGCCTTGGCACCACCCTTAATTCTGAAAGAGATCATGCCACCACCTAAGCTGTCTCTGTGTTGTTTAACGACGATTTCGTGGTTTGGGTCCGATTTCAATCCCGGGTAGTTGACCTTTAACACATCAGGATGTTGTGCTAAGAATTGGGCGACTTGTTGAGCAGAGGTGGCCGCTTGTCTGACTCTCAAGTGCAAGGTCTTTAAACCTCTGTGAGCCAACCATGAGTCAAATGGAGATGGAATGGAACCAATGGCGTTCTGCAAGAATCTAAAGCGATCGTGCAATTCGTCGCAGTTGGTAGCCAAAACACCCATAACCACATCAGAGTGACCATTGATGTATTTGGTAACGGAGTGCACAACAATGTCAGCACCGTGTTCCAATGGGTTTGATATGTATGGAGATAAAAAGGTATTGTCGACAGCCAACAAGATCTTAGAGCCAGTCTTGGCCTCGTGGTTCTTCAAGATACTAGCAACCTTGGCAATGTCAGTGACGGTCAAAGTTGGGTTCGATGGGGTTTCTAACCACACCAACTTGGTGTTTTCCTGGATTTTAGATTCCAAGTCTTCAACCAAGTTTCCAACAAATGTCGAGGTGACACCGTGAGTAACACCAACCTTGGTGAAATATCTGTGGGTGCCTCCGTATACATCTCCCCCTGAGATGATGTGCGAGTTCATAGGCAAAGACTGTATAATCAAAGCGGTGGTGGCAGAACCCGAACTCAAAGCGATGGCATGCTTGGCCTTTTCTAACGCAGCAACTGCGGCTTCAAAGTTATCTCTGTTAGGATTAGCAGATCTCGAGTATTCGTAAAGACCAACCGGCTTGGATGGTTCCGATTGTGCAAATGTCGTTGACAACGAAAGTGGTTCAATAACGGCACCGGTGGTAGGATCTATTGGTGCACCAGCATGGATGGCTTTTGTACCAAAGCCGTATTCAACATTAGCAGTAGATTCAATAGTCATTTTTATCTATAATTATAGTCTATAGTAGCTCAATAAGTCAAATACCTATTATTACTTAGCAAAGTCGTATTAAGAACGTGAACATGAAAAAAATTAAGAATTGATGTATTTATATACTCTATGGCAAAAAGGAATTCTATAATGCCTTACAAAATAAAGCCACAGCATTTTTCTGAGATGATGCCGCGGGCCTCATAACCTCTTTTGGCCTCATCACCCTAAGGGTTTTAATGATGTTTTGCAACTATCGGGTGATATTACGAGATATGCTGTGACAATAGCTCGAATAGGCAATGATTAATCATCAGGGTAGCCTTTTACATGCACCAAAATTGATAATTATTGATTGAATCAAGCAAGTATTTCTTTTTCTCACTAATGTTTTAGTACCGTATTGTCATTTGTCATCACGTTGATGGCTAAAAATATACGTTCCTCGAATATTGAAGAGGAGGTTCTAGTGGTGAGTGACGAAGGAAGGAACCAGAATGAATCAGAAAGAACCAGAAGGGATGGAAGAATGTTTCGCATATGGTGTTGGTGTAGTTTTGTAGAGGATGGATGGGCCGGATCGGTGATGAACTTCCGAATGGCTACAATATCCAAGTATTGACAGGGAAAAGTCCAGAGCCTCTACTACGGTTCTTGTAAATATGCATATTAATTCTCTATTTAGCACTAGTTCTCCTGTAACTCGTCTAAGAAGCCGGGGTTGTTTGCTAGTTTGGCTTTGAACTTATCCCACCAGTTGTTGAAGGCCTTCATGGGGACCTTGCCCGACTCGTCAATAAAGCTGCCCAAGAAATTGTAGGCGTGGGTGACTATTTTGTTGGCCAAGGATGCAATATCATTAGGGTTCTTCAATGCAGTTGGTGCGTTCGCAATGGTAGCAGGAACGAGCGACTGCGAAGCACCAGCTTGTTTCTGACGTTCTTGCATTAAAAGTGCCTCGGCTTGGGAGGTTGGTTCAATGGAAATACCTATATTTATGGTGGCATCGCCTGTAATATCACCACCGGCATCGATGCTCATCTCAACATCGTCCAATTGAGTGCTTGATTCGGACGTTTTGCTGCCATTATTAAGTTTATATATAGCTGAGGGCTTCGCAGGGTTTAATCCACCTAATAGCTTAAACTCCTGTGAATTTGGTAATTGAAAGTACACCAACGCTGTGAAATTGGTGTCGGTGAACTCTGTTTGAGGTAGAAGGAATATTGCAATATGGGATATATTTGATGCGTTTGGTACAGTGATCACGTATTTTGTTGGTTCAACTTGGTTTGCCAATTGTATTGGCCTTCCTGAACAGACTGCTCCGAACATAGTTATTTATTAATAGGTTTCTTAGTCTTTTAATGGCAAGCAACAGCTACTATATGCTTCTTGTTAAGTAGGGTTGGTTCGGAGACATTCGGAGTTACCCGGAAATGCATCGGGTCTACAAAATTCTCTTCTATGAAAAATTGAATCTATTTCATTACTTTATTCTTTTATCTATCGTAACATCATATCGTGATTCAATAAAGGATTATTGACTTGCTATATGTAATACATGGGTGATAAAGAAGGTAACTTGTCAGTTTGTAATGGGCTATTAGAGTTTCATTGAGATTTTAATGCATAGGCTTAATACATTAACAATTGACTTCTTATCGATACAATCACCCTATAATAACTACGTCGAACATATTTTCCATCTTTGAGCATATTTGATGCGTCATAATGACCCTCATCTGGTGCAATAGATGAATATGGGAAAGATACTTCGTGACATTGTCTATTCTGATCCTTAGCTCTATATAATGCTCCTACTTAGCCTTCAAACCTAACCAACTTGTTGCGCATCCTGCGCCTAGTAGTATAACCTGATCATCGCTATCATACAAACAATTTAAGTAGTCGAAGGTGACTTTTTCTTCTAAGTTATTCTCGTTTATGGAAGCTGTATGAATTCCACAATTACCGTGTTCGCCCCACCCCCAAGCGTACACCATATTCTGCTTGGTTAGGACGAGTCCATGTTCACTTCCAATCTCGTATTTAGCAAGATCTACTGAGGTGCTAGGAAATAACTGGCCATGGCTGTTGTTACCTCTTGATTTTATAGTTAGCCTATGGGCTTGGTCTTCAACCAAATAATGATTGGACGACCACATTGATTTTAAATCTATGACGTTGTCATCGCAATCATAAGACTCGGCTCCTTTACCATATATATTAATTTGGTGATTTTTGTTTAATATAACCGTACAATCCCGGCCAAGGTCATATCCTTGTAAATCTATTTCGCCGAACAGTAAGGGTTCAGGCTCCCAGACAATTGAACGTGCCCTCGACTTATTCTTTACAACGACATCTTCTTGTTCTCCCAATTGTCCCTTTCTGCAGTTTCCCCATCCGTATAGATCGCCATTGGCTAATCTTATGATCGTGTGATTTATGGAGGACTTGAGATCAACAATTCTACTTGGGAGCTCAAAAGATGCCTTCACAAGCTCACTTCTCTTTGTATTAGGCCCAAGTCCCAATTCTCCCTTTAAGCCTATACCACACACATATACCTCATCCAAATCATTCATTAGAATGGAAAACTCCCATCCACAGCTAACATCTTTCCACTTATTAGTACCACCTACCATCGTGAATTCAAGAATATGCCGCGCCTCAGAATTAACAGGATGCGCACACTGACCGTAAGTATTATCGCCAGCACTATATAATATTCCAGTATTCGTTAAAATAAATGTATGGTTCCCACCTGAACTTATTTTGATCGGTTTTGAATCAATATAATTGGTCTTCGAACCATCTTTATGGCGAAATATCACTGCCTGAAGAGTATCCTGATCTTCATCGTTAGAGATACCTAGCTGAAAGCTACCATTAGAACCACATGCAAGTATCTTATAGTCTGGCATTTGTAAGTAATTTAATGATATTCTTATCTGTTAAGCTATAATAAGTCTTTCGATTAGTAGTTTCTGTATGCAGGGCTATCGACAATTATATGAACGATATAGTTTTCAGTACAGTTTATTTCAATATCTACGGATCTACCGATAAATGGAAACATCTTGAAACAAGAGAATTTAACCAGAAAAAGGCATTGTGACATTTGTAAGTTGAAATTTTCTAAGATTTGGAATGATCTTCTTGATTCAGCTAAAAAAAGTACAAATTGATAAAATACGAGTATGATTTATTGTTATCAATACGAAAGCAACATACATACCATATTTTAGAGTACCAGTGAGTAAAGAGTAAAAGTATCGAAAGCTTTTTAGCAAGTTAAGCCATGGAGCCTGACTGCAAATTTATCATTCTTGTCTATGCTTTTGTTAATTTCAGAATAGCCTGAGTACATTGTAGTATTTTAGTTACGAATAATACAGAATATATGGTCCACGTTTATAGTGGGATTAATCTGATTATATAGCAGTATAAACGAGCAATGGCATTCATTCTAGTATCTTTTTGATCGTTTAATCCATCGATATGATTTTGTGATTCAAAAAGATTTTATACGACTATCTATACGAGACCAAGTAATCATATATAATCCTTCGAAAACACATAGTATAGTTAGATGCTTGAGAATTTAGTGGTATAAAGATGTCAATTTTGAATCCACCTACAGTTCATAGAGAGTTTTTTGGAGTTCCAGGGTCATTAGCGATTACTTTGGGACTTCCGACTGTTATAACGTTGTTTGCATTAATTACGAATGAGTTTTATTCGGTGCAAGGATTATCATTAGACTTTAATGCTATAATGACTCAAATACCCTCAAATACAAATGAATGGTTCGATTTATGTTTTGATTTCAATTGCTGGGCTGCTTATTTAACATGGTTTACCGTCTTAGTGTTATTGGACTTTATCTTGCCTGGTAAGAAGCTTAAGGGCATAGAGTTAAGAGATAAAAGCCAATTGGAATATAGAATAAATGGGAAGCTGATGGCAGGATTGTTGGTTGTTCTTTTGTTAAGTAGACTATTCGTGTCTGATAACTATTACTTACCCGAATTGCAGTTTATTTATGACAATCAATTAAAGTTAACTTTGGTCACGACGATTTTTTCATTCTTGTTGGCTGTTTTTGTTTACGTATGTTCATTTATTCCATTGACAACACCAAATAAAGCAGGAACTAAGGAGAGAATATTATCGATCAATGGAAATTCTGGAAACATTATTTACGATTGGTTTATTGGCAGGGAATTAAATCCTCGTATTGGGTCGTGGGATATCAAGCTATTCTGTGAGTTAAGACCTGGTATGTTATTATGGTTTTTGATTAATTTATCATGCATGCATCATCAGTATCACAAGGTTAACAAAATCTCCGATTCCTTATTGTTGGTGACCTTTTTGCAAGCGTTTTATGTTTTTGATGGAGTGTTGAACGAAGAGGGTGTATTATCAATGATGGATATAACAACCGATGGATTTGGATTCATGCTAAGTTTTGGAGATTTGGCCTGGTTACCATGGTCCTATTCTTTGCAAGCAAGATACTTAGTGTTGCCTGAAAACTCGTTGGAATTAGGTTATATTAAAGTAGCTTTAATTTTGGCTTTAAGTTTCACTGGTTACTACATATTTCACTCGTCAAACAAACAGAAATCGGACTTCAGAATGGGTAAATTAGACCACTTGAACTTGAAAAGTATTAAAACCAAAACAGGATCAAAATTACTATGCGATGGCTGGTGGGGCATCTCACAACACACAAATTACTTTGGTGACTGGTTAATTGGTTGGTCATGGTGTTTACCTACTGGGTTTCAAACATTATTAACCTATTTCTACGTTATTTATTTCGGGGTGTTATTAGTTCACAGACAAACGAGAGACGAAGCTAAATGTAGATTAAAGTATGGTAAGCAATGGGAAGAATATGAAAAGATTGTTCCTTACAAAATTGTGCCTTACGTTTATTGAGCCCAGTTATTTAATATAGTACATTAAAGTTAAAAGTATTAATGCATATGATTCAACCATTATTGGTGAGTACTAAACTAAGCCTGTAGTCTCTTTATCAGATATATCAACAGTGTGCCATCGTTTTGTGAACGAAGCCGATTTTTCATTGACGCGTGGATTTTATCATCGCCAAAATTTCTGTTCATTGAAGGTAACAATTTCAGATTACTTTAAACATAAAATAAAATCGATTAAGGATAGTATACTAATTGATATGAGCTGGTACAAGAACCCATCAGATGATAGTGCTATTCAGGTGGAAGATTCTCCTAAGAAAGAATCTTCTTACGTTCAAGTACCTACCTCATCACCAATTCATGTTAAATCATCACCAACTAAATCTAGTAATGATTTAATGCCTCCAAGTAGAACTCAAATAAATAATGGTTCAGAAAATAATGAGGATAAGGAAAGAAAGCTTGAAGCTAAAAGGCAAGCTATTAGAAACCATAAAGATTTTCCTATGGTGAAGAGAAGGTTTTATTACTTGCAAGAAAGTGATATATTTAAGGGCTTCGTCAAAGGTAAAGGTAATCTCCGGGAAATAACACAGTGGCTTACGGACAATTACAATAAGGCTGAGATTTTAGGAAAACATGAAGTAGAACTTAAAAGACAGCGAGAATTAGGTCAAGAGGAGAAGATGAAACAAGAGAAAGAAAGGCTATTAAGGGAATATCAGCGTCAAGAAGAAATAAACCAAAGAAGAGAACAGGAGGAAAGAGAAAGATCTGAAAGGGAAGGTCAAAATATTGACCAGTATGATGATGAAGATCTTTCGCCTATCAAAGTAAGAGGTAAGGCTAGAATTAAGTCTGCAGTGCCTCCGCCTCCACCTGTGTTAATGGAATCACCAGAGAAACAGTCTTCTACCAAGGTCCATATATCCAAGCCTAAAGTTTCTATTTTGGATAAGTATAAGTATAAACCAAAGCAACAGCCTAGTATCGATCAGGTTTTCAGACCTCAGGAAAATATTCAACCCAAAAGGAGAAAGCTTGTACGTGCATCCACTGTCAGCAGTGGCGATGACTCTAATAAGGGGTCTCCAGCGGCAGCATCTTTTAATTATCAAGATCAATACGTTCCTAAATTCAAGATGACTATGAACGGGCATGCAGTAGAAAATGATCAAAATGATATGGGGGATGATGGAATTGTTGAAGATGACGATTTAGAAAAGTTAGAAGAAAAGATCAAAGCAAATAGAAGGGCAGCGAAAGCTTCAAAAAGTGATAGAGTCATAGAAATCAGTGATAATGACTTAGAGGACGATGACATGAGTGATGATATGTCAGAAGAAGACGATGATGAAGGTTACAAGACTGGTTTGACCACTATTGATTCACAAATTTTGGAATTTTTGAATAATGCTTCAAGTCAAGATATCATTGAAATTTGTAATGTCCCACCTAAAATCTCGGAGTTAATCATTACCAAGAGACCATTTCAAAATATCTATGTAGTTGCTGAAGATAAATTTGAATTGCCAAGCGAGAAGACAGAAGAGAGTGGTGCTGAAAAGAAGAGGCGGGTGCAAAGGAAGACTTTAGGTCAAAAAATTATTGAAAACACAGAATTTAGTTTGAAGGGGTATAAAGCAGTTGATTCGTTGATTAAGAAATGTTCTGAATACGGTGACTTGATTTCCAAACAGATGGAGAAATGGGGAGTCACCGTTACTGGAGATGGTGAGCTTGAAATGGTTGACCTTGAACCCACTCAAAATGCGATTGAAATTGAAGATAAAGACGACTATGAAGAAGAGGACGAAGATATTATTGTACACCATAAAAGTAAAAGCTTAACATACATTAAAGAGAAACCATCATTATTACCGGAAGAAATTGATTTGAAGAACTATCAACAAGTTGGGATTAACTGGCTTAATCTATTATATCGTAACAATTTATCATGTATCTTAGCTGACGAGATGGGTTTAGGTAAAACTTGTCAGGTCATTTCTTTTATGGCGCATTTAAAGGAAACTGAAACTAAGAAGGGTCCTCATTTGGTTATCGTACCATCGTCAACTTTAGAAAATTGGCTTAGAGAATTTAATAAGTTCTGCCCTGCTTTAATGGTCCAAGCTTACTATGGGTCTCAAGGGGAAAGAGAGGAACTAAGATATGACTTACAGAATAGTGATTATGATGTTATGGTTACGACTTATAATCTAGCCACCGGAGCTGCACCAGATTTTAAATTCTTGAGAAATCAAAATTTTAATATGATAGTGTACGATGAAGGACATATGTTGAAAAATTCTACTTCAGAAAGATATAATAAATTAATGAGACTAAATGCAAAGTACCGTTTATTATTAACAGGTACACCTTTACAAAACAATTTAAAAGAATTGGTTTCACTTTTAGCGTTCATGTTGCCAAATCTTTTCAATGATAAGCGTGAAGATCTTCAGGGTTTGTTTAATCAAAAAGTTTCGACTGTTGATTCGTCTGAAGGTAATTACAACCCATTATTGTCATTGCAAGCCATAGCTAAAGCTAAAACAATGATGACCCCCTTTGTATTAAGACGTAAAAAGATACAGGTTTTGAAGCATTTACCAGGTAAAATTCACAAGATCGAAAATTGTGAATTGACCCCTACACAGAGAGCCATTTACGACGATTATTTGAATCAAGGAAAGAGAACAAGAATTGAAAGAGAAAGAAGAAAGAAGTTATCAAATAAAGAAAACGAAAAAGCAAGAAAGAATGTCATCCCATCGAGTTCAAATGTCATGATGTCATTAAGAAAAGCTTCATTACATCCATTATTATTCAGAACATTATTCACGGATGAAAAAGTTGCCAAAATGGCTAAGGCTATCATGAACGAACCAGAATATTTTGATGCTAATCAAACTTACATATTGGAAGATATGAAAGTCATGGCGGATTATGAATTAAATAATCTTTGTGAGAAATTCCCAAAGACTTTAAGCAAGTTTGTTTTGCAAGATGAAGATTGGCTCAATGGTGGTAAAATCTCAAAGCTAATCGAGATATTGGACAAAATCATAAACAAAAAAGAAAAAGTGTTAATTTTTTCATTGTTCACTCAAATGTTGGATATACTTGAAAAAGTGTTAACCATATCTAACATAAAGTTTTTGAGATTGGACGGACAAACTAGTGTCGATACGAGACAAGATTTAATCGATAAATTTTATGATGACGAGACGATTCCGGTATTTTTATTATCTACCAAAGCCGGAGGTTTTGGTATCAATTTAGTGGCAGCTAATCACGTTATAATATTTGACCAATCATTCAATCCTCATGATGACAAACAAGCAGAAGATAGAGCTCATAGAGTCGGCCAAACAAATGAAGTTGTTGTGACAAAGTTGATTGCCAAAAATACAATTGAAGAGAACATGCTACAATTGGCGGAAAACAAATTACAATTAGATCAGTCTATCAGTAGTAATGAACTAACTGATTCCAAATTCGAAGAAAAAGCCGCTTCTCTTTTTGAAAAGCTCTTATTCGAGAATTGAGCTACTGATCAAATAGATAAAAAGAAACAAATGTTTTTGCGTCAATTCCGACTTCCGAGACGCTAATAAAAATGATCGGTCCTCGGTATTGTATATCCGAGGGGATTGTCTTCGAATTAGAAGACTTATTAATACTATAGTACAAACTTTTCTAGTCTTTTTCATAGTAGTCCTAAATAAAACCATTTAATCAATAACATTTATAGACATGTTTATGGCAAAAAGAGTATTTACGGCTCCTTTTACAAGGTTTCCACAAATAAACCGTTCGATAATCAACAGTACCCGTAATTTATTCATCCAAACGATGGAAACACCAAACGAACATGCATTAAAGTTCTTGCCATCTATGCAAATTATGAAGGAAAATGAAACCAGAGAGTTTTTAAGCGGCAGAGAAGCAGCCTGTAGTCCATTAGCTTTAAAGTTGTTTTCTATCGATGGAATAAAATCAATCATGTTTGGATCTAATTTCATTACTATTGAAAAGGCAAATGAAGACTTACATTGGTCATTGTTAAAGCCAGAGATTTTTTCCATTTTAACTGAATTTTTGAATAATGGAACTCCTATTATTAATGAAGAATCAGAGTTAACTGATGATATGGAGATCAGCGAAGACGACGATGAAACTGTTACTATGATTAAAGAGTTAATTTTTACTAGAATAAGACCAGCCATCCAGGATGACGGAGGAGACATCGAATTTGTTAGCTTTGCTGAAGATAATGGGACAGTTTATCTCAGATTAAAGGGTGCGTGCAGATCGTGTGATTCGTCATCGGTTACATTAAAGAATGGTATCGAGAGTATGTTGAAATATTACATTGAAGAAGTCACTACTGTCGAACAAGTGAATGACGAAGATACGACAGAGATCGTTGAAAAATTCAAGTCAGAAGACGTACATTTAAAGCCTAGTCCAAGAGACGATCCTCCTAGTTTGTAAACTAGATATGTTAATATGTGTATATAGTAATGTCATTTTTTATGTCCTCCATGGTTCTTCATGTTATAAGGATGTACTTTTAATTTAGGGTTTGAGCTGTAGTAAATTAATACTGGTTGTACTAGAACTCATGAATCAATTTTGAATTTATGAAACTATATACATTTTTATACTATTCACAGTATTTCTCTATCTGAATGTTTGAGATTGAGTTTATTGCATGTTTAACCGTATCAACTGCAGAAGAAAGCATCAGTTATATTTTGGTTTATTTGTCTTTTTCAGTTTGAATACGGGAGATGTAGGAGGAGTAGACAATGGCTGATAATTATTCGAAGAAGGGAATTGATAATAGGGTTGATAATAATAGTTTAATGGAGGTGAAATATTTTCTGGGTAGTTTGGATCCTCGTTTGGACTTAAATCCTTATCAAACGGCATATATGGATAATTGAACTGATACATATATGGATTGTAAAAATTAATGTAATCGGACGGATTTCCTGCTGGTGCAGTAGGTGGAACTGGAACTGAAGGCGGTTGAAGATAATAATTAAAGTCAGTTATTGTAGGTAAGCTAAATCTCTTTGAATACTTATTTGGTTGGTTATGTGCTTGATAATAGTTTGAAGGTAACGATGGTCTTTGATGGTTGTGATTATTCTTTTGTATAGCAAACGATGTTTGAACAAAAACTTTCTTAAAATTTCCAAAGCTTATTAATTTGTTGTTAGTTAATAATATTGCTCTCAATGCCATCTTAAAATCTTTATAAAAAACAAAGCCAATCTTTCCTAATTCAACTTCATTTTTTTTGGAATAAAACTGGGGTTTAATAATCTTAGCTGATTTTATGCAATTACCAAATTGCAACCAAAACTTCTCCCATAAGCGATCGTCATTTTCAAATATAACAGGTAGATTATTAACATATATGTTTGTCTCCTGATAATTGACAAATTTAGAGAATGAATTCAACAAAATGTTATAAAACGAAATATCAAGATACTTCAACAATAATTTGTTATTTTGCAAACATAATAATTGATTTGTCTGACATTGGTATAAATAATGGTTATGTTTATGTTGTCCGATTGAAACTCTGAGATTGACCTGATCAGTCGATGGCAAAAGATCAGACTTACACAAGTCTTGATCTATACTATACGCATCGTCTGGACCAAACTTCATGAAGTCTGTAAAAGACAAGCCGTTAAGATAATACAAACACTTCAATACATTAATATTCGAATTCTCATTTAGCTCGAAATTAATAAACCCGAAGTTCAAGAGGTTGAAGTTGTTATCAGTCGTTTGAATAACTGGGAAATATATGCTTTCAATCTTATTAAAAATTTCAAATTTGGATAAGAACTTTTCAATCATCGACATATCAGGATTGTAGCTGTTCAAGAAGTCACTCAAGTTCTCGATGACAACTGTATTATAATTATTAATATTTTCAGAAACTGCCGAATTTTCAGTATACTTCAGCTTCCTTTCCTTCTTGCTAATATACTTGTTCAAATAAATCGGCACATTTTCGTTTACATTGAAAGGGTTCTTACTAGCATCAAGATTTTTCAAAATATGATCAACATCGAGATAATTCAGAAATTTCAAGATTGCAAATATATCATCTTCAACGCTGTTGAAAATATTGATGTCTACAAGCGAATGATATCTGCTATTCTTTTGAAAGTATTCGAAAAGTGCATCGTAATTAATAAGTTCGTCGGAGAGGTTTTTGATGAACAAGTTCCCCGGATGCGAAATAAAATCTGCGTAATTAAATGTAACCTCAATTCCGCAGTCCAACAATTTTGTAACCACACGGTCTGCATCCCCTTTATTGTTGAAAGAAATTCCCAGCTCCCCAGTGAACTTGAAGTTATCGTCCTCAATACATTGATTTGCCTCATCTTTGTGTCCCTCGCTAACACAGATTTTCAACGGGAAATTATCTGCTTGATCTCCAGTTTCCTTAAACAAGCAGTTGTTTAACGAATGTAAGAATTCTTCATCCCCCGACCCCTTAGACCCTTTGTCATCAACCCTACTGTCCTCTCCAACATATCCTTCAAAAGTACGGTATTTATTGTTGTGTTTATTTGTCTCATATTGTCTCTCGGTATGGGGTTGATCTTGGCCTTCTTTGACTCCGTCTTCCCGAATATCCCCTTCACTTAAAGCCAAATTTTCTGTTTTATTAACCAAGTCATCTGTTACATTCCCTTCATCTTTCACATCATTTCCCGCGTCATTATTTGCTCCTGGTATACTTTCGCCACCACCATACTGCCTCTTGGCGGCAATATCGGAACTGTCTGAATCTCTGTTTTGTACAAGCATGTTACAATATTTTGTGGTAGTACTGTCTGTGTAAATCAATATTCAATTTAGAGTCAATTGTTCACCAAAATAAATGCATAAATGTAAAAAAGTATGTTTTCGACCAAGACTAGGGTTATATATTTAACAATAAGTTACTCTCTTATAATAGCAGCAAGCGGTTTTAGATTACATAAGCAAGGACGTTACTCATGAAAAATTAATCAGACCCTTTATGTCTAGACCGTTTTACAATGTAGATGACGGTTGAGAGCAGTTAGATCTAGGTTACAAGTGCATAACATACCCAATAGTGAACAGAATGATTGTCACGAAACAAGAGAATATAAATGGAGATGATTATCAGATAGTGATCAACATTGACAAGCATGACAAGTCTAGCATCAATGTGTACGTAAACGAAATGGCGAATACCAGTATTGGAAGCTACGTTTATTCGATAAATGACAAGAATTCGGGACAGATATATTCCAGTGTACTCCAGGATCACTCGAGCAACATAGTAACGGAGCAAGCGAAGAATTTAGGCTATTTAGTGGTGAAGAAATACGGTAGGCCTAGTTATACGAATATAAATGGGAAGATTGGTGACTATCCACAGTTATTGAAGGTAGTGTTCAATTTATTGGACGAGAGTACGTAGTTAACCACGTAATGCGTTAGGCGTGTATAAAAATTGATATGGAGTGATTTTGGAGAACTATGTGGTTATCTGTGTGTACAAGTACGATTCTCGGAGATCAGGGCAATGGCAATGAAATAATTTCGGTATAGTCATGTAGGAATAAAGTGTAGTGCGGTATTATCGAAGTCGGAAGACAATTCCTGAACAATAATCGAGAGCCGTAGAGCAGAGAAGAAGCGAAATTACGGGTTTAAACATAAAAGCCCCATGCTTGTTGTGAAGGGTAGATGATGACCATTACAACCCTACCAAATTAAAGCCTAATTCGTTTTTACTGAACTAGGATATGGAGTAGGATACAGATTTTAGGCCGCTGACTGAGCCCGTTGATTAGGTTGCTGTCACAGCTAATTAAAGAAGTTACGATTAGATGCTATTGCGAGACTAGGGCTACTTATTTCGGCTGACCTGCAAGGCTCTTCTAATATTACCTAGTTTATACTTTAGGCTATCCGCGGCGTATGCGTAATTCTGAATTGCATGAACTCTGTATGATGATGTGATCATGGGTTATCGTATAGAGTGAGACACTGGCCACCTCGACATTGATGTCGTATAACGAACTGATTTTGCGACATTTGATTTTTGGGTGCTCATCTCATCAAATAATTTTTCTATGTATTTATGTCCTAGATGAAAAATAAAGATAACGAAGTAAATATGGAACAAAATAGACCTAAAACTACTCAGCAAAGGTCAAGAAAGGGGAAGAAGTCTTGGAGGAAAAATATCGATATAGATGATGTGGAAAAAGGATTAGAAGAAGCGAAAAATAGACAAAGACTTCTTGGAGATGATAGTGATGATTTCGTAATAGATACGGAAGGAGATGCGTCAATAGGAGGTAAATCAGGAAAGAAATTAAAGAGTACTGAGATTTTATCAAATAAATCCAAAGTTAAGCCTTTGGCTGTCGAGAGAAATAACAAGAAAATCCAAGGTGTTAACAAGCATGAAGTACACAGGTTGATGAAGTTATCAGGGAAGGTGAATGGAGAATCCAAGTTAAAGACCAGGGTTGACAAAGACGGTTTGTTTAGAGCAAAGAACGAAGATCTTTGGGGTGAAGAACCTGTTGATAATACACCAGAAATTTTACTTAAAAAGTCCACGAATGGACTTACCAAGGCCAAGAATGCACCAAAGACATTGAAGACAGACGCTATTAAATTGAGCGAACAAGAGAAACAAGTGGATGCTGGAAAATCTTATAATCCATCTTTGGCTTCATGGAAAGCGTTGATAAATAAAGAATATACTACTGAAAATGAAAAGGAATTGAAACGTCAAGAACTCATTGATCATCAACAGCGTATCAAGCACTTAATTGCCAACTTGGATGAAAATGAAGAAGAGTCATCTGGAGACGAGCAAATTGATGAAGTAGAGGAGGAAGTTGACCAGGATTTTAAGTTATCGATAAATAAACCAACACAAGTGAAGATCAAGACAAAGTCCAAGAGAAACAGAGAAGCAAAGCATAAGCAAAGAACGGAGTTAGAGTTAAAATTAAAGGAATTAAAGAACCAAATCAATGAATTAGCCAAATTAGATGAGTATAATGAATTAGCAGAAGCAAAGAAAGAAGCAAAGAAAGAAGCAAATGAAAATACAACGTCCAAATCAAAGAAAACAAAGAAGTTGTTCAAGTATGACTCCATAACCAGACCGTTAGAAGTTAAATTATCGGATGAACTCACCAATAATTTAAAGAATTTGAAACCCGAAGGAAACTTATTTTATGATTCCATGATTAACTTACAAGAAAACGGTTTAATTGAAACTAGAGTTCCAGTAGCCAAAAGAAGAAGGTACACCCCCAAGATTACTGAAAAATGGACCTATAAAGATTTCAAATAGGTCCTTCCGGACGCATATACAATTCGCCTATTTCTCTATATATCATCGATAGCATCGAAAAACTTAATGTGGCACACTACGTATACTTTCATATTCAGTTTCATATTTCAATTTAACAATCTTGTAGTCTTATTTCTCTACTTGAAGAATGTGGATCTCCATTGGTTCTCTACTGAAAACAATATTCACATAATAGGAATTCACTCTACACCACTTCTTCATATAATTTTTATTTAATGAGTACGTACAGTAATGCAAATATTTAACCTATAATTACGATAAATATCTTCAACACTATCATGAAAAGTCCCACACACCGGTAACATATCCCTTGTATAATCTTTCTCTGAAAACAAAGTATTGGTCTCTGTATGGAGTCCAGTATCTTTGTAATTGGACATCTGCTGTCTTGAAATGGTCTGGAGCTACAGCCTCACTACTTTGTCCTCTCTTAACTCCTGTTAGCAAGAAGTCTCTTTCAATCATTTTTTCATCCCATGAATCTAAGTTGAATCTATCATTCTTCCAACCATTGTCCCAGTATCTAACGAAACCAACACCATGACCGGCGACACCAAAAAAGGCTGCCATAATAGCATATGGTATTAAACCTTCAAATGGAACTGGCATATTGTAATAATCTACTAGTTTTATTAAATAATTTGTATTGATTATACTTCTAGTGCTTTTAACACTTATTTGATTGGATAAAGGTGTGTTCTGAGAAAAATCCTCCGCGAAGATTTTGTGTCATTTCAGGAAAAACATCGTAGGATATTTCCAGAAATGCAGCATAAACTGGTTCACAGTAGGTTAATATTACATTCATATCAGTTTTTTAAGCTTGACAGAGAAGAAATCATAATATTACAATTAAACAATGTAACCTACGGATTATTTTCTATGTAAGGATTAAATTTCATAAATAATTGGGTATTTCTTGACTGAATTTTGTTCTCAATTCAGGTTAGTTTAGTTAATGATTGTCGATAAATACTTCTTGAGTACGTTCTAGCCACAAGAAGCTGCAGTAGAAGTAAACAAGAGTGGATTTCGAAGAATTAGTCTATTCTATAGGATATCTATAGAATCTAGATAGCCTGGTTGGGGATGTATTACTGTGGTAGTGATACTTTTCATAGACAATGAGTTATCCCTGTTCAAGATGAGAACGAAAGTTGTTATTAAAAATAATAGTCGATAGTTCAAAATCACTGTAGCCGAACAGAAAAAGGTCACATCCCTGATTTTCTGTATCCTTCAGAAATAAATTGAGACCATAAATTGAGGAATTGCTAGGAGAAAGCGGGACAAAATTGTTGTCATCATCATCTATATCTGCGGATAAAGAAGGACTGTCATTTCTAGGTGATGCGTATTTGCTATTCAAAATCTTTAGTAGGCCAAACCGCTTGATCATAAATTTTATATTCTCGCACGCCTCTTTCATCAAGCCTTCTACATGACTAGAATGCTTTACGTTTACAATATGCATACGATGAATTGCTCGTAAATTGGTTGTTCGGTCAATACCAAAATCACTTAAAGTTTTTCGGAAGTATGTGCAATTCGACCGATACTGGTGAGTTGAATCGGTTTGGTCGTGGATTAAAACGTATGTTAATACTAAAACCATCATTGCATTATAGCCATAAAACATATCATAATGTAATAAACCATTAAAGTGGCCACTCTTTTCAGAATAATAGATCACATCACATATAGTTTCTGCTGCTTTAATCCCTTGACATAAACTTTCGATCAATTTCTTATAATTCGTTAACTTTAGTTCTTTTAACCTTTTTGATACGTACAATAAATACGGCAACGTCAATGTTATACAAAGATAATGATACTGTAGATGTAGCTTCAATTGGTACCTTTTCACAGGCTTCGTTATCCAATATTCTTTCAACAGTTGACTCAACCCAATAAACCATTCACTTAACATTACCTTAATTTGAGTTAGGCTTTCAATGTTCCTAGTGCTTAACGGCTCGTTGCTAATATATAGCTTCCTTCTAAGATTTAAAATTCTGTACATTATTTTGAATAAGCCGACCGATGATGCAAAATAATCCCTAAACAATTCATCTTTTATCATAATGAGACTTGGTAAGCCAATATCTATAGTTTCAATCGAGATCGACGGGGCTCTACCCAAAGAAGAATTGATATTCATTTGAATTCGAAATATTGACCACCAGACAACTTTTATCTCATCTTGAATATTTTCTGGATAATTTGCAATAGCAGCTTGACGATGAAATCCCAAGCTGATACATTGTTGAGATGCTAATTCAAACAACTGCCATGAAGTTTCTCTTTTCTTCTGCGATTCGAAGTACAAGGCAGTAAGGTAAATCAGTCTTATACCTTCTAAAGAAGGATTTATGATAATATCGCCTAGCAAAAGCCTCACAACATTAAGACACAGATTTAGAATGTTGTGTGAAATATCTTCTTGTACTGAGAGACTGAATTCTTTTCCCAAGATCCAAACCATGTAGATGCAACATATTTGTTCATTGGTGATGGCTTTCAAACTATTGTATGGTTTATATGAGTCAATATCTCTAAAAAAACATTCATGCTTCCTTCTAAACTCTTGTTCCTCCAAAATAAAATATCCAGGATGGACATTTTCGAAAAAAAAATTCACATAATAATCAGCATTTGCTTTCGAAATCAAAGATGTTGGATGAAATTGTGGAATTTGAAACAATTGCATAACTATATCTTTATTATCATTATTCTTTGGTGCTTTGTCAGGTTTCTGGTTAAGAGAGTCATTATCTTCTCTATTAGCGTTATCCGGCACATCAGCAGCGATTCCAAGAAGAGCTTTTAGTAATCCCAGCGTTCCTTCTAACCCATATGAGGAAGCATTTTCATTTCTGTCTGTGGTAACCGTCTTCAGAGTTAATAGACGTCTGGCCGTTGCATTGTATGTTTGATCAATATGATCAATATGATCAAGGGTTTTTTCCGTCTCGCTATCTTGTAATATTGAAACGCTTGCACATCTTCCCTCCTGATTCTTTTCATTGTCATCAAATATTTCATTACCCCTTGGTAGCTCAATCTTCAAACTCTTGGCAATATCTAACAAATCGTTTAGATCATTTGGATTCTTGTCTGGGAAAGTAGCTTTCGCAATGCATATCAAGCATTTCAACTGATGTCTTGAAGTATCGCTCATTGAATAGTAAGTTCTCTTCTTTCTCGGAGCTGTCGTAGTGCAAATGACCCTAGATTCATTGCATTGTACACATGCTGTGGTCCTATCATATTTCACCTTGTTAGAATCCAGCCTGTCACAACGAATTTTCTTTACCTTACAACGATCACAACTATACGTAGCTCTTTTTCTATCACCATCTGACACTTTCTTTCTTTTCTTAGTATTTGCAGTACCTTCAGCCACTATTTTCATATGTTACATCCAATTAAACCATAATATAATGACATCATTAAGAAGGAAAGGAAATACCCAGCTTAAATTCGTTTAATCCTCTTATCTTTTATATGCAGAATACTAGAAATCTGTTGATAACACCTTTTTCATCAACAAATCAAATTTAGATAGGTACTATCGTTGTGATCTCGGATGTAGTACTTCCGTAAGACTGGTCTGTATCAGTTTATTTCATCTTGGTGCACATGCTCTCTTTTCCTTTTGAAATTAATAAGATAATCATGAACTAAAGCATATATATATAAACGATAATGACGGATAACTGTACGAGCTAAAATCGCTTTCTTGGAAGTTATCGACACTATAAAACCTATGCCTGGTATTCAGAATGCTCTGGAGACAAAAAGTCGTCCTAAATTTTATACGTTAGCATTAGGAGCGTTAAAATACTTGAAGAAGCAATGGTTCTTTATAGGATTAGCTTGTTTCATTGCATTAGCTCATTCGTATCCTAATGCAGTTAAGGATATCGAAATCAGTTACTGGGCGGTGGCTGTCATATTTTTTGTATCAGGATTGTCAATGAAAACGAAGGACTTGATGAAGAATATGGGACACTGGAGGGCGCATTTTACGGTGTTGACCTCGAGTTTTTTGATATCGTCATCTGTTATCTATGGAATTTGTTGCGGCATAAAGAAAGCAGGTAATTCGAAGATTGACGATTGGATGTTGGTGGGGTTGATTGTGACGGGAACATGCCCGACGACCGTCGCTTCAAACGTTGTTATGACGAGACAGGCAGATGCAAATGAATTATTATCGTTATGCGAAGTGTTTATCGGTAATGTTTTAGGTACATTTATAACGCCAGCATTGTCGCAGTTATTTTTAACTGGACCTTGGGCATTTTCTAACCCAGCAAATGATGCAAATGTTGGCCGTGTCTATAGGGATGTAATGAAGCAGATAGGGTTGTCAGTATTTGTGCCATTGTGCTTTGGTCAAGTATTACAGAATATGTTCTTCAAACAAGTAGCATGGTGTCTTGCTACTTTCAAATTGAATAAGGTTGGGACATTCATGTTATTATTGGTTATGTGGTCTTCTTTTTCAACAGCTTTTCGTCAAAATGCATTTACTTCAGTCTCGAAAGAATCAATCATAATGATAGTTTTTTTCAATATCGCTATCTATCTATTTTTTACGATATTATGTTTCTTTTACGCTAGACCATACTTTTTGCTAAAGATCTTTGAAGATCTTCCAAATGAGAATTCTAATCGTTTCTATTCCTGGGGTTATGCAGTTTTTAGGCCATTTTTCTATGATCGTCGAGATACAGTTTCGATCATGCTCTGTGGTCCAGCTAAAACAGCTGCTTTAGGAGTGTCGTTGGTCACTTCGCAATACGGTTCTAATAATGAAAACTTAGGGAAACTTCTTGTTCCTTTGGTACTCTACCAAGCAGAGCAAGTATTTTGCGCTGGTATTATGACGACTTATTTCAAGAAATGGATTCATGCTGACCCGAGCTTGGTTATCGACAATAAACTGTCACAAGCGACGGAGGATTATGAAATGAATATATATAATTCTTCGATTGACCTGAAAGCAAAGGAATATCTGAAGAATAGAGGTTCTGATGATGCTAGTAATTCCAGCGTAAATAGAATATCTTGAATAGAATCGTACAGTTCTGAATAGTTACATGTTTTTCATATTTTGTAAGAAATCTTGATAATATAATAGGTCATCATTACACATTCTATCGTCTAGTAGGCTACAGGTACTTACATTAAGAAGCCTCTAGCAGATTATATTTACTAACGCTCAATTATTCCGCTACAACATAATAGAATTTCATTCGAAGGATTGGTTGATAATCGTACATACAATTTAGTTTCAGATCAAAGGAACGGAAGCACCATCACCCCTCATATCACTGCCACCACTATATACTAATTCTCCTTTAGTCTCTGGTCCTGATTCTTTACGAATTATTTGACCTCTTCCAAAGAGTTTCCTTTCATTACCCTGGAAAATTTTGATTTCATGACCTAACTCGACGAGTCTTTTAATAACGTCCGTTGCAATTCCATCTTCAATTCCGACGCAAGTAACGGATCTACTAGTTGGTCCATCAGATCCGAGGCCTAAATCTGTGTGTTCAAAGTCTGGATGTGGAAACAACGAGATTCTTGGTGCATCCAATGCTTCTTGTGGATCCATTTTAAAAAGTAGCATATTCAAATATACTTGCACATGTGCTTGTGGTTGATTATATCCACCCATAATACCATAACTGGCAAATAAATCTTCCTTCAGCGGTGATAACTTTGAAGGAGTAGTGATCATACCGGGGATAATAGTGTGATACGATCTTTTGTTCCCTTCGAGACAATTCTTGCTCTTTGGGTTCAAATTAAAGTTGCCGCCCCTGTTCTGTAATGCAAAACCTCTATTCGGAACAAGTATACCGCTCCCAAAGTTTTCGTATAGAGAGCTAATAAATGAACATGCATTTCCTTCGGAGTCCGAGGCTGTCATGTAAACTGTGTCTGACTTGAATATTGGATTCGGAATACCATGTCCAACTTCGTGGTTCGAAATGATTTTATCCACACTAAACAGCTCTATACGCCTCGTAAGGTACTCTGGTTGTAACAAGTTTTCGAGAGAAACTGATTGATCTAAGTTATATTCTTTGGTGAAGAACTCATAATCATTCACATATTCATCTGAATCTTTAAAACTGAGCTTCAAGCATTCAATTATCATATGCAAATATTCCACAGAATTATGCTTCATTTCTCTTATCTGCAATGTACCCTTCTTATCTAATTGGTCAATAAGACCTAGCGTGAGTAATGCTATAATGCCTGAACCGTTCGGTGGTATTTCCCATAGTTTATGATCAAGCATTGAAAGTGAAATAGGCTCGACAAACGTTGAAGTGTGATTTGCAAGGTCTTTCATTGAGATTAATGATCCTCTTTTCGATAGTTCTCCAATCATTGATTCAGCTACTTCTCCCTCGTAAAATCCCTTCTTACCGACTCTTACAATTATCTTCAAGGTATCTGCTAGTTGAGTATTCTTCATAAATTGGCCTCGTACTGGTGCCGTGATATCATCATTAGGAAGGAAAATGGACAAATCGCCACGATTGTTCTGGTTCTTCAATTTCTCTTCCGCCTCTTTCCAGAGCGATGCACTTATTTGCGAAACAACGAATCCATTTTCTGCTAGGTCTATTGCTGGCTGTAAAATTTCTTCCATAGTGACTTTTCCACTACCCCAAGCTTCGTGTAGATCGTACCATCCAGCGACGTGACCAGGAACTTGAACCTTGAAGACAGAATCGTCTTTAAATCTCATACTGGGTAAAATATGATCTGGGTGGTTCGCTTTAAGCCAATCGATATTAAGTTCTGACGCAGACCTACCTGTTCCATTTAGACCATATACTCTCCTATCGCTATTCTTATAGAACAAAGCAAAACAATCGCCCCCGATACCGGTGGATGAAGGCTCCAATACACATAAACATGCTGAAATCGCAATGCACGCATCAACACAGTTGCCACCTTTTGACATAACTTCAATTCCAGCTGAATTTGCAAGAGGTTGGGTGGACGATACCATACCCTTCGCCGAATACACCGTTGAACGCCTGGAATTGGCAGGACCTTCCATAATAGAAATTGTTTGTTGGGCTTTAATCAAGCATCCTAAAACATAGTCTCAGTTCCATTTATGTCATTATATAGTGTCCACTTTATCTGTTATTGATGATATTCTGAAAATATATTTCACTGATAAAGAAAAAAGATAACGGAAAGCGTATTTCCACACAGAAGATAGTGAGCAAAATTTTTATTGGATAGTCAGAAACTGATGTTGAACCGCAGAATGCTATAGCAGTTATTACTAGCGAAGCACTCTTGATAGTAAGTCACTTGAATACGGAATTTATAAAAAAACAATACTTCATGTTCAATGATCGCAACATAATCTATGTAATTCATGCTCGGCTCTCTTGAATTTGTCATTTATGTTGAAACAATATACATTTATTTATAAAAATTTAAACACATTTACTAGTACTCATATCTAAAGCTCTTATTTTCAATATCAGTTAAGTCTAAGGTCATAACGTCAGCTCTGTACCCAACTAATCCGTATGAATCTCTCTTTTTATTTTCTCTTTTCGCTATTTGGCGAAGAACCAATGCAAGAAAAACTGGGCAACTCATTGCGACTATAAGAACAATCTTAGCAGGTGTGTAATTAGGAGCATCCTTTTCTCTGAATATCTGGGGTCCAATCAAATTACCTATACAAAAGGCAATTAATGTTAAGGCATTTCTCGTAGTGACCTTCGTATACCCCGATGTATTCACAGAATTCCAACTATATATTACCGGGAGAACAGAACTACTAAAGTTCAACAAGTAGACCCCGAAAAGCTTTCCAACTTTATGGTCATTACCTAATGCCAAAAGTAGGATAGCTCCTAGACATGCAGGTATACAAACCAGCATTAATAGGTATGCCCTGTTGCCAATATAGCCTGCTAAATAACAAGATATTAATGTACCAGCTATCGTAGCTACCCCGGAAGGAATTTGGATTATTGTCGCAGTTTTATTTGAGAAACCAAACGATTCAATAATAACGCTTGCAAAAATTGACACTGCACCATTACCGATCATTGTGAGTATCGTAATCATTAGCAAGACCCAAGTCTGTTTATCGTAGAGAAGCAATTCCTTAACCTGATAACTTTTAAACTTTTTGTTCTTCTGGCCCGTTTGATTCACTTTAATATGTTGAATTGCAGCTTCCTTTTCTTCTTCCGTTAAAAATGTGCAGCTATTAATATCATTAGGCAAGTAAAAGAAAGCCACTAAACCAACTAGCGAGGTGAGAACACCCATAAAAATGAACAATATTTGCCAACTTTCAATACTAGTAGATTGTACCTGTTGAAAACCAAATGAAATCAAACTTCCAACTATTTGAGCGACTCCAATCTGCAAATACCATAATCCAGTTCTTCTGGTTTGTTCACGTCTATTCCACCACATGCTTGTTATTGCAAGAAGACATCCTGCAACAGGTGCTTCAAATATTCCAAGAAGAACCCGGACGATAATTAATCCTGGATAACTTTTTGCAGCAGCATGGCAACTAGTAACTATGCCCCAAAGAGTCACAATAGACCCTAATAATCTTCCAACTGGTAGTTTCTGAATCATAAGACCGGCAAATGGTTCAGTCACAAGATAACTAGCATAGAAAATAGTACCCGTATTACTAAATTCATTTCCTCGAAGATGGTCTTTAATTCCCATAACTGCCGCGTAGTTTAACAAGGTCTTATCTAGGTATTGCAACCCGTAAATGATCATCAAAAATGGCATTATTCTATAATCAATTTTCCATCTTAGTTTCTTATTGGCTTCATTTTTGTCCAAAATTTCATTCACCTCGATGGAGACAAGATCATTATCAACCCTTTTATGTTGTTTATGTCCTGTGCTTTCTCTGCTGTCTTTTCCAGAGGATACTACGTGCACATTGGCGTATTTCAATTTTTTAGAGTCACTCATTATTCACTTGGTCCTTACTTCATCAAATCGATTTTGACTCGACATTAAGTCAACCTAGACTACTATTTATAATCTATAGAATAACATTTAAAATAGTAGTATAGTTATTCTTAATAACGCTATGACTTTTCAAAGATAGCATGAATTTGTGCTGATAGGAAGTAGTACTGCCGATTAGCAGCTTATCTGTGCTCACGTTTAGACTGATAAGATAGCTAGATTAACAATTTCGGAAAACCTTAGATCCGAGATTTTCTTCGATCTGTATACTAGTCTTAAACCTTAGTCGTACTCAAAGTATACAGATTACTTCAGCAATAGTCTAGTACTGAATATTTTAGTGAATAACGAATCGCATATCTTCTGCAGTGAAGCTGCCAACCATAATACAAGAAGAATATATGGTTAAGCACGTTGGCTCCATCCTCTTAATTGTATGGTATATGGAATTTCAATAAACTTGATAGTTTAAAGATAGTCTTAGTTACTTCACTTTCAATGACGATTTGACACGGATTGACTTCTACATAATATGCATTACTCTTTGACCTGTTGGGAAATTAATGTGGATCTTTGTAATCAAAATGGCAAGTATACTAGAACTTTATAGCTTCTAATACTCTAGAGAATGAAGACAATACTCAATGGTTTCAATAATATTGATTACTAGCCAAGTATGCTTACCATATTACTAGAAGAAATGATCAAGCAAAACAACCTACAACGAATAAGTTTATGATATTCTTCTATTCATATTTTATATTATAATTATTAGCGTGACTAATGTATTTAAACCTCGGTCTTTATTTCAAACTGTAATAAATATTTGACCCATACTGATATATGAGATCATTGCAAAGCATTAGCACACAGTATAGTTCTAATCCAACTGGCCCCATAATTTTTTCACGAATTTATCCATTCTGACTTTAATTTTCAGTTGGCTGATACACCATGGATGACTTAACATCTGCCTAGGACTTGGTCTTTCTTCGCTATTCTTTTTCAAGCAGTAACCTATGAAGTTTTTGAAGGAATCACTCCAAAAGATGCCCTGTTCGGGGATATCGTTCAACCTTGGTTCGTACTCCAATATCAAAGATAATAGCTCGATTGGTCCGACCATGGTATCGTCTGTAATGAATGGGAACTTGCAAATCGCAACTTCTAGCAATGTGAGGCCTAGAGACCAAATATCACAACTTACAGTGTATGGCTTACCCATTATTCTTTCGGGGGCCATATAGTACTGTGTCCCCACGAACGTAGTGGCCAATGAATTCACGACCTCACCACTGACGCCAAAATCACATAGCTTGATGTTTCCTTCACTGTCTAAAAGAATATTCGATGGCTTGATATCTCTGTGGATAATACGTTGCTGGTGTAAATAGTTTAAACCCGTTAAAATTGACTCCGCAACTTTACCTAGCACTTTCTCATTGATTCTGTTTGTAGGATCTAGTTCAATAACACGCTTGTAAATGGCATCCAACGATCTGCCTCCCATATATTCCATTGAGATCCCAATCATCAGTTGCTTCTCTACCATGAATGTGCCATAATATTTGACAATGTTTGGCGAGTCACACACTCGGTTGTATTGTAACTCCCTTATTATTTGTTTCTGTATGTTTGGATTGGGGTCTGCATTGATTAATTTCAAAGCAAAAATCTGTGATCCGTTTACTAATGTACATTTTGACACGCTACCTCCATTGCCCTCACCTAATTTATTAAGCTCTATTATTTGATTATCATTAGCTAACCTATTCCAGTCATCCGGTGATAAATCTTCTACTCTTTTTTGTATATTATCATTATTATTCTTACTCTGTTCATTATTCTTATCCTGTTCATAATTCTGGTTAGTATTTCCAATATTGTGTGCTTTTAAATTTTCCAGTATATCACTAGTGGCACTCTGTATACCACTATGTATCCCACTAGATGGATTGGGCGATATAGTATCTGGTGTATTTGAATATGCCCCATGAATTCTCAGAAAATCTATCGGTGGTGGCTTTCGTCTAGGTTGTTTATTGGTTTGATCTGACTTGTTAATTGAAACTGGTGAGGGTATTAATAAATTGGGCAACTTATTATTAGTTGGTTTCTTGTTACTTGGTATACTATATATTGTTCCTTGGTTTGACATTGATCAGAAATCATTAAGTTGAAATGAACTATTATTCTTCCTTTGGGTGTATTCTATTAGCTTTTTGATAAAAATGCGGAACGGAGTGAAAAAAAAAATTTACTGATTTATAAAAGCCGTTGGGGAAGAAAACCACATCTGTATTAATTATAATGCCACGAAATATGCCAGGGTTGGTGAGTGGGTAAATGCATAATTGAATTTACAGTGAAGTTATATAAATAAACTACAATGTAAATGTAACCTAATGACATAATTATTCGATATATACGTTATTTCTTTTTTGCGGCTTTCTTCTTTGTTGTGGTCTTTTTAGGTTTGACCTCTTTGATTAATTTATCCTTTTTAGTATCAATCTTATCGGAGTCGACTAATTCGTCGTCGTCATCTTTAATATTGGTATCATCTTCAATAACATCCTCAAAATCAACATTTTGCTTTCTGGCAGCGCCTCCACTACTTACTGAATTACCAGTTTTGTATATGGCAACTGGGTGGGATTTACCATTGTACTTTCTCGTAAAGGATGTTTTGACTTTCGCAGGAATCTTCTTCAATAACATTTCTCCCTTCGCTGGACCCACACCAAAGTCAACTAGCGATTCCCAATCTTCTTTAGTTAAATAGTAATAATCCATAATGTCCATGACTTCTTCAATTCCATCTTCACCGTTCTTTAAAAGAGGATCAGTCAATTTTTTCACTAATAATGGTAAATAGTCCAATCTCAACTGTGCCTTGTCCGTAGAAGTCCTTAATCTTGTGTGATATTGCAATTCTTGTAGTAATCTTTGGTATTTCATCGCCTTGGAATTTTGGCCTAACCATCCAGCAAAATTAATTCTCTGCGTGAAATTACCTGCAACCTCCAGTGAAGGTTTCACGGAAGACATAACTGCATGGAACGGCAATAAACTCCACTGTTGTTCACTTGATCTTATCAATGAATTAACGTGATCTGATTGAGAAATATCATCTGCAGCTCTTGCAACCCTTTCCAAGTGGTCTAGAGTCGACTTTACATTTGTAGGTTTAGTGGAGATATAATTTTCTTGAATCATCAATGGTGTGAAATCTATATCATTGAAATATAAGTCGATTTTATCGTTTAAGCTGTGATTAGCACTTGGATTATAAATTTGACCGTTCAACAATTTCCCTGTAATATCAAAAGGCTTCAAGATAGTCTGTTTTTGCCAGCTCTTCGAAAATTCTCGACTTTCGTTATGACTGATTGATTTTTGAGTTGAAGAAACGGTCGATAGCAAATTGATCATTTGTCTGATGTCATGATTTGTGACTTGTACTAACTGGCCAATAACAGTTGGATCCAATTTAATTTTCTCTCTATGAGCAATAGTCATTAATCTCGCTTTCACTTCTGTTTCTGTAGGTCTTCTGAATGCTAAATCATACGTAACTCTGTCAAATGTTCTCATCTTAGGTAAAGATTTATCGTTACAGATTAAAATCATAGGCATTTTTGTTATACGACAAAATGCTGATAATGCACCTGCACCTCCGTGATCACCACTTGACATACCATCAACCTCATCCATAATAAGACAGAATTTCTTATCATTAGCATGTTTTTCGGCGTCATTTCTATGTTTGAAGAACCCCACAACTGAGGTGTTATTTAGAACTGATTTAATATTGCTATTCAATAAAGATTTTGACCTAACGTCAGATGCATTTTTTTCTAAAACGTCAAAGCCTAGGCTGTTGGCCACCAAATGAGCAGCAGATGTTTTACCAATACCTGGTGGTCCACTAATTAAACATGCTCTAAAGACACCAGAACCATCTTGCCCAGGGTTTTTGAAATCATGCTTTGCATTTTCGAACCAGTTTGATAGCCAGGTTTTCAACTTATTAATCTGACCCTTATTACCACATAATTGGCCAATATCATTAGGTGCATATTTAACGGTCCATAGCTTTTCGCTGTTAGGTATGACTCTTTTGGGACTTTCTGCACGAGAAGGATCAACTTCAGATTTAACCTTAGGTTGGCTAGCAGCCTTTTCTTCTGCGCGTGCTTTCCTTTCTTCTGCCTCTGCCTCTTCAATTATCTTGAGTTCTTCCGCTTCTCTTTTTCTGTGTGCTTCCATTGCTGATTCTCCATCTCCGCCTTCTGCAGGCATACTTTGTAAGAGTTGTATAAACCCATCTTCTGTAATTGCTTTGATCTTATTTTTCTTAATTTTTTGTACCTTCGATGGACCTGCTTCTTCTCCTATAACCACTAAACTCGTCTTACCCAGAATGGATTTCGTAACTTTTGCACCATACTTCTTCGCTAAGTTTTCGGCGACAGTTCTTTCAAGCCTTGGTAAAACACCAGTAAAGATCATGGTTAGTCCTGATAAACAATTTGGCTGAGCTTCCGGTATTTCTAATTCTTCCCCAGACGGCTGCGGTCCCTCTGCCTTTCTTTGTTGAAAATATTGGAATGGCTTGTCTTTAGTATCTTCAGTTTCTGGTAATTCTGCATCAGGAATCTTAGCCAAAATTTCTTCCGCTGACGCTCCACTTGGTGAAGATGAAGTGCCTGCATCAGCTTTTTGCTTTTTTGTGGGTGAACTCTTCTTCGGAGAAGCAGAATCGGTCCTGGTTCGTTTCTTTGGCGTAGGTTTTGGAGGTGGTGAAGGTGGTTTTGCAATTTCCTCTAAATCGTCATCTTCATTGATTTCTTGTTCATCCTCAAAATTATCTTCTTCATCCTCGTCGTTATCAGGCTTGAAATCATCCTCGCTATCATCATCAAAATCTGAATCCAAATTTACATAATTTGGTTTGGCCTTAGTAACCTTCCTTGGTGATGGAGTATTCTTGGATTCTTTTTTAGGCGTAGACTTCGTAATTTTACTCGCTTCTTTCTTCCTGGGTTTAGAATCATCGCTTTCGATTTCAATCATGTCATTCTTAGAATTAGATGTTCCTTTGCTCGATGCCTTTTTCTAAATTGGTTAATATAACACTCAATTCAAAAGAAAGAATATAAAAAAAAATACTTACATCTCCAGTTGACTTTTTGGAAGAAGAATTCCCAAAGAATTCCCTTATATCAACCATTGTCTAAGTATAAATCACCTAATACTGGATTCTTAATTATACTGGTGAAATTTGTAGATGATTTTATTTTACATATACGCGCTTAAAATTTGACACGGTTGAGTATGATATCATGTTGAACTATATATTCTAATTGTACAAAATCTATAACAGAATATCATTATTGTTATATAGGCTTGCTGTCTTTTAAATACAGGGTAGCAGAATGCAATTTGTCTATTTTTTCTCTGACTCTTTTTCTAAGAAATCGGTCCATAAAGAAACAAAACTTTGTCTCCCAGGCTTATCATTATTTGGATCATTAGGATTACGCTGAGATTGTTGGTTATGACTTAAGCCAGCACTGACTTTTTGAGATTCATCCCATTCAAGTAATGCACTTATCAATTGTAATGCTTCGAATTTTTTTGTGTCTCCACGAGGGAATTGTAAAAAACTTATAACCACATTTGAGATTAATTCCTTATCGATGGTATTGTTCAGGTTGCTCAGTTGTTGCTTAAGCATAGTTAAGGATTTTGTTAAGTGCTCGTTTAAGATGATTGCTTCATGACGCAATTTCCCTATGATCAACTGTTTGTTATTTATATCTGCTTCGAGTTTACTAACCTTCTCATTTTCTGTTTCTAATTGGGATAGCTTGGTGATCTTCTCCTGTAATGTAATATCGATCAGTGCTTTTTCTTGTATTAATGACTCGATCTTTTGCTTTAATTCGTCGATTATGGTTGCGTGGTTCTGTTTGAGAGTTTCTATCTCCAGATCTCTCTCAGATATTGATTGGGTGTGATTACTTATCTTCCCTTCCAAATCCTTAATGTCTGCCTCTTTGGACTGTAGTTTATCTTTCAACTCATCAATGGTGAGGTTTAAATTCTTGGTTTCCATTTTAGCTTCGTCCCTACTTACGGTGATTTCGTTCAACTCAAGTTTCAATTCGTTGATTTTTTTCGTTAACCTTGAATTAGTATTTTCCAAATTATACTTCTCATCCAGAAGGGACTCATCCTTGCTCTGAAATTCTCTTCTCAATTTAGTCAACGAGTTACTCAAACGATCACACTCATTATTTAAGTCAGAGCTTTCCTCTGTCAACTTTTTGATAGTTGTATTCAATTTTTCGATTTCACCGGCAGATGTCTGATTCTTTTCCTTCAAATCAGAATTCTCGGTAGTTAATTCTTCTAACGTCTCCTTTGTCTCTTCTAGCTCACGTTGCGATTCTTTAATTTTGGTGAACACCGACTTCATCGACGACAATTTACTTAACAACGTGTCATACGATGACTTAGTTTCGTCTCGCTCCTTTTCTACTTCGGACAACTGGTCCTCTAGCGCCTTTACTTTCGATAAATCGCTCCCATTCAAGTCTCCTTTCTCGTCTTTCAGACCACTGGCCTTCAATAACGCCTTATCCTTCTCGTCGAGTTCGTCGTCTTTCTGTTTCAACGCCATGGTCAATTGGTCGATCTTTCTTTGTAACTCATTTACTTCCAAACCATTCGATTTCTCTTCTGTGAGGGCCGGAACGTCTAATTTAGTTTCTTGGTGCCCTTCGTCTAATTCTTGTTTAGATTGGCCATTATTATTGCCTTGAGGCTCAGTTTCTGAACTAGGTGTAATCTGATTCAGATTTTGGGTCTTGGTCTGCTTCTTCTTGTTCTTAGCCATTGTATCTTTCAGACCATTGATTTACAACACGTCGTGACTTGGTATTATCGTTTATTTACTATATATTAATAACAAGTGTAAATAATATCGACCTGCAGAAAAAGCGACTACTACACAACTACAAAGACCCAATTTTCGAAGGAATTTTCCACTTACAATGCTAATAACATACTTTGATAAGTAATATACATAAACTAAAGCCTAAACAAGTCTAACAATAAAGAAATAATAACAGGATGCCAACGTGTAAAAAAATGACTCCTAAAATGAGATTCACTAATGGTATGAACCACTTTCTAGAACATTAAACGTTTTATTAAGAGCAGTTAGAGAAAATAAAAATAAAAATCATTTTTATACACTTTGACAAAAAAATACAACCTAAGATATAAACTTAAGCACCCTCTTGCAAGTTGGAATAATATATATAGTGTTAATTACTCTATTGTTGAGTTGATTTAGATGTTAGATGGGTACAACATGATTCTGACTGAGGCACCGAAAGTTTTAGCTGGTAAGTTCTTCTTGAAGTTAGCTCTGACAACACCGTTGGAACCGTGAGTTCTGGTGACCTTACCCCAGATAACTCTGATCTTAGAACCTCTGATTTCTTTAGATGCACGGTAGACGTAGGCAATACGCTTACCTAAGTAGAACTTAGCATCTTGTGGAGTACCGACGTTTTCAATTTGGATTAAAGAAACGTTTGGGTTGTTAACATGTTTAGAACGTTGGTATGACAAGTGCTTACCTTTAACGTATACTAGAAATTGTTAGTACTGGTTTTCCATAAATGGTGAAAAAACAAGAATTTCTGTTTTTCTGAGTTGTTTGTTGGCCTATGGCTCTGGCTTTATCTCAGGAACATCACATATGCTCCTACATTGCTCCCCTAGTTCCGAATCCACGAAAGTCGTCATCATGAAAATTTTCCACTTTTCCACCCGTGTCTATTCACTTCCATGCTTTATATCCCACCAACGACTCCTTTTTCTCCCCTGTGTCATTCTGTTGTATCGTTCTACACATACAACTCTCTTTAGTCACTTAATCTCCCACTTTCCATTTTCAACAAACAATCTTAAATTTTTCATGCTCCACCCTCAAAAGTGATTTCTTCCACGATAAGACCTTTGCCTTTTGTCAACAAACTCTCCATAATTAATCATTAACATACATCTGTGTGATTCAGCCATTTTAACTAATTGAATATCAGTGATAAGTTAACAAATTTAAATGTAACTAACTTCGAAAATTTTTCGAATAGTTTTAAGAACTTTTGCCCAGTACTAACACAAACTGAGCCAGGCCATTGAGTCAGGAAATGAAAAAAAAAGTTCTTTTGTGTAACCAAAGGATTTACTATGGGTGTGTGGGTGTTTTCGCATATACGTGCGTATGACGATTTTACAAAATGAAAAAGCCGAGGACGGCTCATGTGATTTATATTGTGCTGTTTATTAGGGCTGGGGGTAGCCCTAACGCGATAAGAGGGTGGTTGTTTTTGGTTATGGTTGGGTTAGGTTTATCAAGGTATTGCATTATTGAGTTATGAATCAATTATTGTAGTAATGTGGGTGATTGTAAAATATTCGCCTATTGGGTTATTTACAAGAATTTGGTAGTCTGTAGAGTGACGGGACTGTAAACAGTAGATAAGTATCAAGATAATACTACAAATATTCAGATAATCAACGGTGATTCATGTATTACAATTGGTAGATTAAACAGATGTAGCGTACTAGATAAATAATTATTAGCATAGGCAGGAATGAAGGGTAGAAACTTACTATGAAGGAACGGACCACTAGATTTTGATCTCGGCTTCATTTTCCCATTTAGTGAAATTGACTCTCCAATGTTTGGCGTCGCCGTTGTCGTATTTGGAGCTCTTTAACGACCCTGATGGGGCGTTGTGGATCGACAAGCTGGCCAAGTTGGTCAAATTCGTGAACGCATCGGTGATGTCGTCAGACGCGATATAATCGACATGGTCAAACCACCTGGTTTCCCACTTGGACCCGGCCTCTTGCTCCTTCTTTCTCAATTCACGCTGGCCGTTCTCGATAAGTGACTTTTCTTGGTGGATCATGTCATAATCGCTCTTCTTGATGGCCTCGGCCACGTTTTGCCATGCTTTTCTGGCTTCCAATTCGTGTTGTTCCTCGATCGGCTTCACAATCAAGTGCTCGGCCTCGGTGTTGTGGGCATCGTAGAATAATTCGCCCTTGGAAGGAGCTTCGGACCCTTTACCAATGTACGACTTGCCAGACCATTGACCAGCGGCCGTGACCAATGCGTTAGTCTTGTTGGCACTAGAGAGCTTGTCGCGGTAGATACGAGCCTTGAATGTGTTCTTCTTTCCAGAGAAGTATCCTCTACCAGAGAAATCAACGGTAGCAAGGAATCCGTTGGATGCCTGGATGTACGAAGTACCTTCCAACTCTACAAATGGCGCCGCCGTGATTAATCCCTCGATATGTAATGGTGGCAATGTGATCAAGTACGACTCATTTAGGTCCTTGTATTCTAATATGGCGTGGCCGTATTGCTTGACATTGATCGACGCGGTGGAAATAGTGGCCCTAATTCCATTGTATCCTTGTAACACAGTGTTATTCTTCTCGTTATAGATAGCGTAACCCGTAACTGGTGGATGGTGTGATACTTGTTCTGATATCAACACCGTCTCACCAAGCTTGCCATCCTTCGATTCATCTGACCACTTTCCAACAAATACCTCTCCCAAAAATGGATTGAGCGGCTTCTTCTCTGATCCCATCGTCTCATTCCGTGAGCAGTACTGTGATCTTAACGTCGAAATAAACCATTTAGTAACCGCAATCATTCTCTTCAATGCCATCGCTTCTTCTTCAGATTTATCGGCCCCTTCGGTCAGCAACAAAAAGTTAGGCTCGATAAGCAAATCTGGGTGTTCACTCCAGTATTGTGAATACTCCGATAATGATGTTGGTGACAAGATAAATGGAGGTGCTGTTAATGAAGATAAATCTCCATTAAACGAAGCAATAGATTTAAGGAACGACGTCCATGAACTGGACTGACTATTTGACATGGTATTGATATTAATTGGATTTTTTTCAGCAAATCAAGTGTCACTTATTGAATAATTAGCCTGTTACTTACAATTAGAATTGTATATTCATACAGACAATTGATTAACAATGATCGTCTATACTATACTTCGACATGAGCTAACTAACATAGCCAAAATCTTCATTAGAAATTTCCGGGATATTGCCGGTTATGAGTGCGTGGCGCCCTTTGCAGCCTAATGCCATGCTAGATGATAAAAAGGTACTTCAAGATGTGAAATTAGTCGAGATATGATGGTATTCACCTTGGATAGGGGTCTTGATGATGGTTTACGTTTAGAAACGGTTTTTCTGGTGGTTTTTGCTTGATGAGGATCTTTTTGTCGATACTCTTATCGGACTTATGTTCACTATTACGGACTGAACAGGCTGTACAGTTCGTTCAGGTCATTCAGTTGCGTCAGTTCGCTCAGTCCATACAGTGGATTTAACCAAGAGAAATGAGAGCTGATCTGGCAGTATATGTGTAGTTTTCGTTTGATAGAAGTACAAACGGATAGTTTGGTGCTGGTATACGGTCGGTACCGAAAGATGATTCATCGCATTTTTTCATACACAAGGCTTTGCCAGCCACGAAAAGCAGAATGTGGGCTTAGAATATAGAGAGTTCTGCCGTGGTGGCAGAAGTGTAGTAGAATGTGTTATCTGGATTGAAGAAGTGTGGTAAACGGGTGAGGGTCTGGAAGTGCCCGAGGAAGGAGTGGACGAATTCAGTGATGTCAGTAGTGTAAGGGTTCATTGATGGTCGGCATAATGACTATAAGATACGTTTGGGAGACTGAAATCAAAGGCAATTAATTCCAATTTGGACCTTGTACGAATTTGTCAGAGACATAGTCACAATATAATAATACACTGGAATAAAACGTTTAATTCACCGAAGAAAAGTATTATTGTATATCAGAGCAACAATGCAACAGTATTTAGATAATTTCAAATATCTCCATAGACCCGTGGATGTAGGTTGTTCATGCATTCATGTAGTATCGTAATACGTACAAATATAGATTAATTGAATTACTGCGAAAATTCTCAAATTTCATGATTTTACCTACATTAGATTTGAAAGAATTTTAGAATTTTACACATTATAGTACCATACATAGATGTTTTTCTAAATTGACTAGAAACTGATCAAACTTATATAGTGCTAATGTCTATAATTTAATGTATATACCATAGCGATCTAAGCCTACGGCAATGATACTCAAGACAAAACCATACGTTACTAAAATCGCAAATGTAACAGGAGCATTGCAGCTTAATGTGTTTATGGCCATGTTGATCAAACCAGTTAATAAGTTTCCTAACAAGAAACTCAATAAACCGTTGTTATTGAAAGCATTCAATATTTTGGAATCGGCTGCTTCGGGCTTTGCCACCACTAACTCAATCAAGTTGTATCCAAGGAGTAATGTAGAATTGTAAGAAACAACCCACAAGACATATGGTAAATTGGCCAATCTTCTGGAGATACTGCTCACAAAATAAGCTTCTTGTACATACCAAAATAAAATGTGGGTAAATATGGTAGCTATCACTAATCCTTGGGTAGTGGTGACCGTGAAAAGGTTGGATTTTGCACCAGCTTTTTTATATTGCTGATATGAACACATGCTGAGTAAATTGTTTGGTGTTTTGAAGCCAGTTAATACAAATGATCCGAATGATTGCCCAAAGATAAAGATACTGAAGTATCCGATAAATGAAAAAATCCCTTCTTTGTTCATAGTTACTAAGCTTTCCAACCTATTGTCACTTCTTAGTATGAATGATAATATATCGGTCTTGACAATTAGTATCTCGTACCCAATACATATTACTAACGCGACTACGAAACGAGGCACGAAATTCAATATGGGGTCAATTATGCCGAAAAAGATCGGCAACAACCCAAGTGTTATAAAGAAATTCCAGTGAATCCCATATTCGGTGACATGCTCTTGATATTCGAGTGTTTTAACACTAACCAATCGGATCAACCCCAATGCCAATACCGGGAGGGTCTTGATGGTATTTTTTATAATCAACGACACATATTGTGATAACTTGAATCTGTAGTCGGTGGACTTCGAAGAGTCGAATCTCTGTTTGATAATGGCTCTCGAAGACGCCAATCCCATCGAAAATACAAACGATCCAACCCCCAAATCCATTAAGGACGTGCCCCACGTTTCAACCTTTGCAAACCTACGAGGAAACACTCTAAAATCCACCGCCAAAATGGCAAAGTTGGTTATTATCAACATATGTGATCTGTAGGCTGTTATAAAGGGTTTTTTTACTAACAATTGTTTCTTGGTTTTGGTACCTTTTGCATCTCGTGGCATCTTTGATCTGCTCTTCTTCCCGCCCTTTTGGCCCCACCTACCGACAATTGCTGCCAATAAACCCGGTGCTAATATCAACAAATGCAATATATTGGTACTATTACTGTATAGCGTGATTGACAATAAAATCGTCATGCAATTCAAAATAAAATCAATTGGAAATGTTATCTTGTAATCAAGGTTCGAATTAATCAAATTGTACGATAAATAGGCACTAAGGGCCACGGCTGTGACATTGTATATCTCCAGGATTGATCCACCAAGTAAGTTGGATACGAACAACTCCTTCTGTTCTTTTAATGACGACATTAGCTTCCTTATCTATACGTTTATCACCACTTATCTATTTGATACTCCAAACTCGTCTAACAATAAAGAATCAAAAATATACACAAAACCACCAGCACAATTTTTTTTTTGATGATTCCAATCTTTCATCTTAACAAGAGAGCCACAGTCTTATATTTTGACATATATAGAGGAAAGTGGGTAATAGGTTATATTAATACTTCATAATATGACAGAGCCACGGCCCCAGAATCAGGGGAAAGGAGAATATGATCCACGAGTGAAAAATGATCATGAAGAGAAGAATGTCGCTAATGAAAACGAAGAAGAATTGAGCCGTCAGAAGTCGACGCCAGAGAAGAATTCCGATAATGGGGATAGCAGTAATGCAGATGTTAGTGTTTATGCACATGATATACCAAAATCTCCGGTATTATCCTCATCGGACTCGTTGATGAACATCACTCCATGTACGTCCAATGGGAACGAAATGGACGATTTCGTGATATACTCAGATTCGGACGGAGCGTCGCAGAATTCGTTTGAATTGTTACAGAACAAGGGAGCAAATCCTGTAATTATGGAACAAGAAGTTAGAGACGACCAGTCGAAATCAACTGATAGTGATCGAGCTAAGCGTCACAGGACCAGTGATAGAAGAAATAGCACGGAAACAACCCCTAGTCCCAAGCCCAGGAGGCGAATGCGGAGGAAGTCTAATAAGTCGGACGCGAGCGATAGGTCCCATCGTTCGTCGCTGAAGAACGGTGTATACTTAACTGGGAGTGGATACACCCTGACGCCAGCCACCGGAAAAATATTTCGCAATCTATTGATTCTTGAAGAGAGCTTGCGGGAACAAGTTATCCAGCAGAGAGCAATGCGGAGAAAGTATTTGACTTTCTTGTCCATATTGTGCTCTATCATTGCATCCCTAACTCATCATTTGTACTTGATGGACTCTCCGGTTGACGGCACTGTTCGAGTCATCTTGCAATTTACATTGCTTGCGTTACTAGTCACCTTAATGCTATATCATCTCTCTGGTGAATATCAAAAGACTATTGTATTACCCAAAAAATTTTTGTCATCTACGAATAAAGGCTTGCGCCAGCTTAACGTGAGACTTGTAAAAATCAAGACGCCGTTGACAGATTCAATCACCGATTTAATTCGAGAGTTCGTCTTGTTCAATGCAACCATGTGTCGGAATGCCTTACACAACGTATATCCATCTACAAAGAATAACAGAAACTCGAAATTGGAGGTATTTATAGCATCCTGCCAACTGCAGTGCCAACCGAGAATTGGAGTCGCAGATGTCAAATTGATCTTGAATGCACGAGTTTTCAATACTGACGTCAGAGAGGGCTGGGAATTATACAGAAGTGAGTTTTGGGTGCATGAAGGGGTCAGAAGACGAGAAAATATGATGTCCTTTGCGACTGAAAATTATAGGGAGGAAGTGCTCGATAGAGGAAAATTATTGAAAAAGGATAGAAAAGAAAGAAGATATAGAAGGAAATCCAGTGTAAATGCCACATCTAATAAACTAAACGAACAAAATTTAAATCAATTGGATGGTTCTTCTGAAAATGTATTATTGTCACCATATCATTCTGGAATGAATAGCGTAGACATTTCTGAAGTTGGTGAGCACTAGATCATTTAATTCTGTACCAATAAGTTTATTATATTGTTAATAGTCAATGTATATTTATTCAATAAGCACACTTTGTAGCCTATAAGAATACCAGTCTGTAATACAATGTAGCCAATTCAATTACCAGTGGTAAGTAGAAGTTCCAAAGGGCATAAGGTGAATATTTCACCAAAGTCACATGACCTAGTATACTTAAGAACAATTCATCCATTAATAATCCATCTCCATTAACTATATCTCTACACAATTATCCTAACGATGCTACAGTTAAATCAAGTCATACACCCAGATACACGGAACAAGAGATTTAAGTTTGAGCCATTTTTACGCAAAGAATATAATTTTGGGTTAGATCCAGACCGTCCAGTATGCCAGTTCTACAATCCACTGAACCCAAATAATTCATGTCCAAATGGAAGTCTTTGTCCACATAAGCATGTTTCGTCCATGTATTCGAACAAGATCGTGTGTAAGCATTGGCTAAGAGGTCTCTGCAAGAAGAATGATCATTGTGAGTTCTTACACGAGTACAATTTAAGAAAGATGCCGGAGTGCTTGTTCTACTCGAAAAACGGCTTCTGTACGCAGACACCCGAATGTCTTTATTTGCATGTTGATCCCCAACTGAAAATACCCCCATGTTCTAGTTATGAAAAAGGGTTCTGTCCAGACGGTCCTAAATGTGCAAACAGACATATTAGAAAAATTATGTGTCCATTGTGGCTTACTGGTTTTTGTCCCAAAGGTGCTGAATGTGATTACACTCATCCAAGATTCGAAGCTATAATAGACAGGTTAAGGATCAAGCCAGATGAGGATGCTATAGAAGAAAAAGAAAAAGTTGCCAATGGGTCGGATAAAGAAGATCAAGACATGGCAGATGCCACACTGAATGAAAATACTGAAGAAAAGGATGAGTCGGGGCCTTGATACATGTATAATATTTTATTTTCAAAGAGGTCTATAGAGTTAGTTGGAATGCGTAATTTCAGCAATTTTTATATAGTATATGTAATGACAGATTTAACGATAGAAATTTCCTGATTGGATTCAAATCGATATAATTGTAGATTAAACCCTAAACTTTCTAGCCTGCTTTCTTTCCATTGGAGTCAAAACCCAATTAACACCCAAATCTTCGTCCGCTTGATCACCTTCATCATTATTATGACCACCATCGTTACTTAAGTCATATTCCTCGTCATCCATACCAACAAGTAAGACCAATTGAGTTACTCTTACGAACTTTTCTCTTAATTCATAATTGTCTTCACACATTTCATTAATAATATGAGACATGTCTTTTTCTAACTTTAGTGATCCCAACTCATTTATTTTGAACTTTTTTAACACATTCATTAATTTTTTCTCGATCAAATTAGCCAAGTTTACAACCAATAGCCTCAAGAGTTTATGGAAAATTAATGACTTGTGAAATGTTTGCTTATATGGCCTGATCAATGACTGCCATGTTGTTGTGAACCTCAAGATAGTTGAATTATCATTGAGGGAGTTGACTGAGTATATTATGTAGTGCGAATCGTTAGCATCAGGAAAACAATCATTAATAAGGTTGAGTAATTTATTCTTGAGCGATTGATTGTAAAAATTAATTAAACTATCTTGAATAATCTTATTGGTGATTGATATAAATGGATCCAAGAATTCTGTTTTGAGTATGCTTTCAATCTTTTCCAGGTCTCTACCAAAGGGGAAATTATTTTTTAAGTAGTCCGGATTATTTTTCGTTATGCTTTCATAAATCTTTGTGAAGTAGTCTTGTCCCATTGCAACAGTATTTAAATACAATACAAAATTCATTAACTTAGCATTATTAGTGTGTGCGGCAGTTGTACTGATTCCAGCTCCAGCAGCACCGCTTCCGACAACATTACCCAAAGCACTAGAAGCACCTTTAAAAAATCCCATAGTACCTGAACCTTCATGGACAGGTGTTCCACTTCTAGATATTCCAGGACTGGCAGTACCACTGAGTAACCCATTTGGATTCGATGTAGGTGCCACTAACGTCAATGTAGAGTTATAACGTGGCTGATTAGAATTTAAATTTTTAATAAAGAATCCATTAATTAAGTCCCTTTGAATAACTTTGAAGTCTTCATTTATGAATCGTTTGAGTGTGATTGGCTGTGCCGTATCTATTATGTTTCTTACAGTGGTGTTTAACACCAATGTAGCATCTTCTATAACAGATGAACAAGGTACTTGATCAGGTGGTTCTGATGACGAAGTCATTATCAAATGCGGTTCTAATGATGGCAATTCTTCAATAGTTATAGCCTTCTCCAAAGATCTTCTGAAATAATATGAATATAAGGATTCAAATGCAGGCAAGAATTTCTTGTGAATCTTACTCGTGAAATTGGAGTCCATAATTAATTTTGGAAGCTTCAATCCCTCTTCATTTTCAGTACCTTCATTAGATTGATAATACTTTAAAGTTATGAATTTACAATACAATGCCCAGTTATGTAAAATTCCAGCCAACTCACTTACCAAGTCTCCAATTTCAACTATGGAAACCAATTCATCTTCCTCTGGATTTACATTTGCTTGGTCAACACCGGAGGGATCTTCGTGGTCTGAAAACCTTTTTGACAAAACAGGGAAGTTATATAGACTAATGTCTTGAATGACTTTATCTATTCTTTTTATATCGTAGAAAGTATCACTAATCAAACCAATCTGTGAATCAATTTCATGCTGTATTCTTGTTACAACGTATGAAATTGCATTGTCATATGTAGAACCGTAATATTTTTTGATCAATGGCCCATGCTGCGACAACATCATAGATATATTTTCAAACAATTTCATACTTATCGTAAGGTACATGCCATGTTTAGTGGCAGCATTACTGCCACCAGATGCAGAATTAATCAATGAGCGCAGGGTATCGGTTATTATCTGGCAAATAAATTTAGAATAGCAATTGAGACCTATCTCTTCCTTCTGAATCAATGGGAACAACTGGAAGTACTTTGTTAACTCAGAAACATTTCTATTTTTTGATGCTTCATTAAATCCTTTTTGAAATTCTTCTGTTAAAAATTCAATCCATTTTTGTACAGTTTCAGAAGGTAACTCAGGAATATCAGTACTGGGTATCACCACAGAAGCAAACCTACCATTAACCAATTCCGAGGGTAATTTACATGTAATAGTATGTAAGCATTGGGCTGCCAATTCCCAGTTTTTGTGCTCAATAGCATAACTCGCTTGGTTTATATTATTCTTTAATGACTGGATATCAGTAACAAAATCCAACGTTTGTTTGACATTACCAATCTCCTGGTCCAATGATTTAATCTTGAACGTCAATGAATGTCCTAAATCATTAGCAGCCGAGAATAACAGAGTCATCTCGGTTGAATTCAGAATTGTAGTAGCTAATTTCGCCCGATTTAATTCAATATTGGATGTTTCTTGTTGATGCTTTTTCAGTTTTATTATCGAAAAATGATTCAAATCTTTATCAATTGAACCCGTAGTTGTATCTATTTCAGCTATTAAACTATGCAATTCATTTGTAGTAGTCGCTTCATGGAACCTTTGATCTAACATCAGCACCGTTTTATCTAGTTCTGACTCAGATAGATTCAAGAATAAAGGCCCCAGCTGATTAATACCATTGCCGGACATTATATTTCACAATATCGATAGATATGGAACTGTAGAGTAGGTATCGTTTAAATAGGCTCTTAATACAGCGTTTCGTGTTGTTTCCATACAAGTTCTCGTTCATAATACATGCCCTGTATACAATATTTTTCAGGAAATGGTTCACTTAAGGACGTAATTGTCTGGAACAATATTATATGACTGTTATATTGGTGGATATTTCGTGTAGTGACCTATGGAGAGGGGAATGGTTCACTGAAACAAAGATAAATGGATCAAAGCAATTTTTAAGGACCTACTTCTCAACTCCTCTTTATGTCATAAAATAGAGTTACGTCTTTTCAAGACGATTAATACAAGAATATGCACATGATATATTATTAAACTAAACTATTATACATAATTAGAATGGGTTCACTAGCTATAGGAACTAGGATTTGCACTTGGTGTTAAGAAACGAACTTATTTCTCATTTCTTTGGACCATTCTTCAATTCCGAAGCCATTGAGTCTCTTTCATTTCTAAATTTGGTAGATCTGTCTCTGATTCTAGGCTTCTTTATTTTCCTGTCTCTATTGCTCTTGAGGCCCTTGATACCAGCGATCAGATCCCCCTTGGAAGCTCTTTGACCTTCAATAATGTTTCTGGACTTTCCAGCGGTGGCTCTATCACTCTTATTCAAAACAGTTTGGGCTCTACCTAACTTGGTTCTTTGCTGGTCACTTAACTTAGCAGACATCTTGGATCTGTTCGAAGCGTATGCCTTCTTAGAGTTGTCAATGTGGTTTGGTGATAATATCGATGGTTTGGTGTGTGCTTTGGCCTTAGAGATACGAAGCTTACGTTTCTTCTCTTCAGACATTGGCTTATCGTTGAGTAACAAAGACTTATTGACTGATAACGTATCCTTAAATTGGACCAAGGCAAAGCCTTTTCCTACATTAGTCTTAGGGTCTCTGATAACTCTAACAGATTCCACATCGTTATCGGTCTTAGAGTTGAAATAACGCCACAAGGTTTCTTCTTTTTCTTCAAAATCCAAATTTCCAACAAATATAGTTCTCTTGTTATCCTTTGGTGCTGGATGGGCAACGTGATCGACCCTTAAATGTCCATGTTCAAACTCAGTCGCATTCAACTTGGAAACGCACTTTAATGATGGCTCTTTTTCAGCAAACACAACATACGCATTCAATGTATCTCTAGAACTGTGCAACTTTTTCTTTGCAAAGGCCACTTTTCTTGGAACCGCATCGTCGAACGATATGGATCTAAATCTGATCGACTGAATTTTACCGTATTGCGAAAAAAGTTTCTTGAATTTCTTATACATTGGTTTCGAGCTAACAACAGAAGCATTCACGTTACCCACAAACACAGTACGTTCTGCCTTTTCTAATTCGTTTTCTTTTAAATCAACCGTCTTGGCACGCTTGGATTTAGCTTCGCCATTTTGTTCTTCCTCGCCATCCGAGTCAGAATCACTTCCAGAATCACTTTCCACTTTTTCCACTTTTTCCACCTTCGGGGCTTCTTCATCCTGTTCCTTCAATAATTTATTGTAGTACTTCGATTCCAAGTCCTCATTCAAATCTTTCTTTTGTCTCGTCTTCTTCGCACGTTTGGCTTCAGCCTTTATATCTCTTTCCTTTTCTTCTTCTTCTGCTTCTTCGACACTTTCACTCTGATCTTCGCCGGATTCTTCCTTTGCGGCATCTGTAGGAATATTAATTACGGTTCTGGTCCTGTCCGAATATTGCCTGGAAACTGGACCTTTTGAAGCCTTGAATAATAGATCTATACTTTTATCAACATTAGCATTATCACCTGAGGATCCAAAGATCGAACTGAACGTCGACATCTTAATAACTACTATTTTATCCGGATATTTCACTATCTACATATGAACTCATCTCACAGTAAAAAAATTTCGGACTGGGTAAAAGACCACTGAAAAACATGCCTGCATATAATCCAGTATACAATCATAGAGAAAAAACCGAAACCCCTTGTCTTTGTATTGAATCGAAAGTAATAATCAAGTTGATTCATTGAAATATCTAACGAAATCAGGGCAGATTGTGATTTTAGTATTAAGACTTAATAAAAAAATATATTTTGTATAAACGTCTCGATTTTATTCGCCAAACTGCAGCAGAGGATATCTTTCAATGGCTACGGAAGAATCAAACAACAAAGAATCACCTTTAACAGACATAGCCACGTCGCCTCCGCCATTTGATTTGAAATTGGATAATAAGGAGCTGGAGAACGACGAAACGTCCAATTTCGTATCGAATAACGCTAATTCTGGCCAGGAATCACAGGAAAACAACAGTACGACGAATCGAGATAGCTACGAGAGTTCAGAGCTTAGTGACTTGGGAGAGGACGAGTCAGAGGCAGAAACGGACAAAATGGACTTTTTGGACGATGATTCTAACTCTAGTGGTGAAAAAGTGCTGGATTTAAATGCGATTTCGAAGTTGACCGAATTGGCACACTTGAAAGAGGTGGACTCGGAGAACGAAGACGAGGAAAATGATGTCAAAACGGAAGAAGCGGTGCCGCAAGAGGGCGCCGAAGAGAAGCAAGTGAAAGAGTCCGAGGAAACACTGGAAATCAACTCCAAAATAGAGGAAAGCTCTTCAGATGGTGAAATGTCAATAAATCCGAAAGAAAATGCGGAGGCCAACAAAGAAATCATGGAAGATTTGGAAAGAATTAGCCAAAGTGTGGACGATAGCGCCAGTAGAAGGCCCTCTAAACGATCTATAAGCGAATCCGAACAGATGAGTAACAAGAAACCAAAAATAGAGAGTGAAGAAGAACCAAATACAGGAAATACTGGTGATAATATAACAGACGATAAGCCAAATGATGAGGACGAAAACTCAGACGTAGAGGAATCGCGAGAAGATAATTTGAATAATGATAATAGTAATAGTTGTGGGGACGAGGGGAACGATGATGCGAATAATGGAGAAAAGACGGACGATCAGGAGGCGGACGAGGAAGATGAAGATGCCGATGACATAGGAGACTTTGAAAATGGTGAAAAAGATGTGGACATTAATGAGAAACGCAAACTTGCTATTGAAGAGTTGATTACTATAGAGTCGTCATTTGCGGAGTTGAGAGATAAATTATATCAGGATAAATTGAATTTACTTGAGCATGAATTGCAACTCTGTCTAGAAGGGTCGCATCCAGAATTATCCCGAATCTATTACAAGATAAATCAGTTTCATCAAGATAGTTTAAAACAGGCCAACTCAAATCTCAACTATAAATTGAAATGCATTGACGTCAGCACCATCGCCTCTCGAACATCGATTCACCAGAACTTCCTCAAAAAGCTTATGGATTGCAAAAATGACATGATTACCGATACAACATCATTGTGGTACAAAATAAACAAAGAACGTAACCAACTAGACCAACTAGTCCCCGATTACAATTTCACTGCCATCCCACTGATACCGAATTATACGGCTACTGTGCCCCTAGAAGAGGGTGCTAATGGCATAGCTAATGGCATACTAAACGGTCATGAGATTGCTCCGTTGAGCAAAAAAACAATCAAACAAAACACGGTGTTCGAATTAGTAGAGCAACGAAACAATTTGAATTGTCAATTGGGCATATTAAATGGGTTATTACAGTTCCATGGTTTCCCTTCTGCTCTATACTCCAATGTAGACGACAATTTTGTTGGACCAAGCCAAGAACTACTATTGAGAAAGGCAACTGACGATGAAATAAATGAGGACCTCAGGGCAATGGGAATACCCATGTAGACTACGTTTTGTATCTCCTCATATATATATATTAATAACATTCAATTCATAGTATGGTATAGACTTGTAAATTTGTAAACGCACGACCTCCAAGTTTTAGTAAACAAAATACGTGTGAAATATGGAAGTAATTAGGAAGATAGAAAGTAGTATAGGTCCACCAATTGAATAAATATGGTAGAAGTATCGTTAACTGTTGGTAAACTTGATGCTTCGTTAGCGTTATTGTTGACAAAAGATCATCATTTAATTGAATTTCCAACGATTTTATTGCCTAACGGTGTCAGAGCAGGTTCAATTGTTAAAATCAAATGTGACCAGGATTTAGAAGGTGAAAAGAAGGAACAGAAAGAGTTCCAAACGATACAAGATGAGATATTGACAACTTTTGGTACGAACTTACCGAGCGCCCCTAATTTAAAAATTAAGAATGTTACTCAGACTTCATGTGTATTAGAATGGGATACATTGGAATTGGGAACGGCCAACTTGAAAAATTTGATTCTTTTCAAGGATGGTAAGAAATTGGGAACTATTCCACAACCGTTGACAAGCAAGACGACCAAGTTATCGGGATTATCGATTGACCAAACATTCGAGTTTCAATTACGATTGGATACAACGGCAGGTATTTATCTGTCAGGTGTGGTTGAAGTTACAACACATAAGATGACCGATTTATCTGGTATCACCGTTTGCATGGGTGATATCACTGCCAACGAGCAATTCACGGTGGAGGATATTGAAAATACATTGAAAAATATGGGTGCTAATTATCCACCACAAGACAAAATCAAGGTGGATACTACTCATTATATATGTACTAGAGAAAACAAGCAGAATCCAGAATTTTTGAAAGCATTTGATATGAATATTCCAATTATTAGACCTGAATGGTTGAAGGCTTGTGAAAGAGAAAGAAGAATTGTTGGAGTAAGAGACTTTTATGTCAAGGATTGCGTATTGCCAGATATATTAGCGAGAAACTATTGGCAAAAGGGAAATACTCAAGGTACCACCAAATCGACAGAATCCAATGCGACTGAATCTGAAGCAGAAAAATTGGACAAAAATAAGTTACCTACTGAGGCTCCTACTGTTGTTGTGGACGAAGCGAATGACAATACAGAGGAAGAAGGAAAAGAACAATCTGTGGGAGCATCCGGTATACACGATACAGATGAACGAACTAAAGGTACGGAATCCCTGGAAACTGTTGACACAGAAAATGATCAACTTGAAGAAGTTAAGATCGATGATTCAACCAACAACGTAAATGCCGATGAACCAGCTGCCTCTGAAACTCAAAAGGAAGAACAAGCGACGACCGAGTCTCAGGGTGCAGAAATCGATGACATAGAACAGTCTGTCGAATCTGGAACTAAGACTGAAGAATCCGAAGAACAAACGAAGCCAGAAGCAATAGAACCTTCGGAAGTTTCACCACCAACAGAAGAAAGGGAAGAAGATAATCCTAGAATAGAAGCGAAGGATGCCGATGAATCAAATGTAAATGAGTCAGTGGTTGGAGAGATTAATTTAGACGAGAAGGAAACACAAATAATTGATGAACCTAATGTCGAAAGTAAAGAAACAGAGACAGGACCTTCAGAAAATATAGCACCACCGGAGAAAGAAGAACCCGTGGAACATGAAATCACTGAAACTGAAGGTGAAGGTGAAGGTGAAGGCGAGGGGGAGAACCAGACAGTAGGCGAGGAAGATTCGAATAATGTTTCTACTTCAACAAATAAGAAAAAGAAGAAGAACAATAAGAAGAAAAATAAGAAGAAATAGAATATTTTTTTGTTATATATACTCTCTAGTTCCTTGTATTATTGCTTTCGTATAACGTCTGTTAAATTATAAATATAAATACACAAAATTCCATTCAGTAGAAATGATGTCCGTTCAGGCCTATTATAAAGTATCTTGTTGCATCTATACCGTACTATATAAGTAAATGCATTATAAAAATATAATCTGAAATGAATATTGAACAATGGAATTTAATTATCATGAAGACTGTGCGGACCTCTTAATTATCACCAAATAATCTTCTCACTTTCTTTAATATAGAATCCTTTTCTGGATCATATGGATGGTCTTTCGAGGGGATTTCTAAGATAGCAGGAAATGCATTGGTGTAACCATCAACTCTGTATCTTATTAAATCAGCAATATGTTGATTAATCAAGAGAATGGCAATGTCGTCTCTTTTACTAGTAAAACTCTCGAATGCTTCTTCCACGTCCTCAACAGACGTCTTACCAGGTATAACGGTCAAGAAATTGGTTTCTTTACCTTCTTCGTTCGAAATTTGCCCAACACCAGCTAATAATAACCCCGTTACTGAATCTTCATCTGCTATAGCAGCTAATAATGTCCGCTTTGACATGGCTTCATTGGCAGAACTCATGACGATAAGTTATTTATTTTTCTTTTACGATTTCACACAAAGCTCCTAATAAACACACTTGTTACCAATAGACTTCAATGGTGACTTCAACTATACAATATAATTGATCAAGTACAATCTAGTTGACTTTGATAGAAGGGATTAACGAGCTACAAAGGCTTGTGTAATACACGCACTCGATCAATTTCTCAGCTAGATGGTATAGATATGAAAAATTTCCAGCAAATAGCAAGGTGTTTGACAATATATACCTACAGATAGGATGTTATGCTCACCAAAGACAGTCAGAACACAGGGAAGTATATTTAGGACACTTAAAATGCCAACTTCGCTGTTTCATTCGAGTTGCTTTATGCTCGCAGGGCATTCTAAGTGGGCCAATATTAAGCATGATAAAGCCAAAAACGACGCTAAGAAGTCCAGAGAAGCATATTCGATCGCCACACGGATCGTGTCGAGTGTTAAGGTAGGAGGAGTCGACGGTAATGCTCAATTGTTGACTCTTGTAGAAAAGGCGAAAAAATTAAATGTCACGAAGAAGATCATCGAGAATGCCATTAAACGAGGAACTGGGGAAATAAGTTCAGAGGGACAACAACTCTCTGAAGTAACATACGAGTTTATGGGACCCGGAGGTGTTGCATTTATTGTGGAGGCCAGTACAGACAATAAGACCCGTACGATTGGGTTAGTGAAGCATGCCATGTCAAAGTTCAATGCGTCATTGAGCCCGTGTCAGTATTTATTTGACCGTAAAGGATCCATCATATTCGCTCCTCTTAATGAGGCCGAGACTCTTGACGACGTGCTAGAGGTAGCCATCGATATAGGTGCAGAGGATGTAGAGGACTACAAGGACACCGACAACGAGTACGGAAAGGAGAAATTATTCAAGATAGTGACTGACGTGGGAGATATCTTTGAAATCTCCAACAAGCTTTCAGCTAAAGGATACGCCCTTAAGGACTCGACCACTGGATACATGGCTGAAAGCGATACGCTAGTCGAATTCCCCGAGGCCCACGAAAAGGGTCTCAAAAAGGCGTTGGAACTCTTGGATGAAATCCCCGAATTGACCAATTACTACTCAAACATCAAGGACGACGAATGACCTCTCCATCCGCTGTACATAGGTAAACACACTTTCATAAAATATAGTATTAAACTGTAAACACTCAACTAAATACGCAATTGGATCTCTCTCCCAATGATCCACCACCAGTGGGCCCATTATCGCTCCACAAAAGCTCCACTTATGCTCCACATTCCATCTCTCCAATTGCGACCCCTCTACTGCGTGAATGCTATGTCATAATGCAAGAACGTCCGCCTCTGGGCTTGCTTCTCTTGTGAGCCAGCTTAATCCTTGTTTTCTTCTTTCTTTTCACCCTTGTTTCCTGCGTCTTGCTTTTGGACTTCAGCGTTCAACACACTGTCTAAGTTAGATAAATCAGCGTTTTTCCACAATCTCAATTCTTTATCGTGGGCAAAATGTCTGTAAGTGAAAAAGAATCCCGATGCAACTGCAACTCCCATAGCAGCGAATAATGGGTACATTTCAACTGGAAGACTTGGGCCAGAACTGCTTTTCTTAGCAGCATTCAATAAAACACGGGTTGCTCTCATATTTGATCAATTACTTCAATTATTACGATTGGAATGAAGACTTGTTATTCATTTATGTCCCATGGAATTAGTACCATGAAAATTATGGTATGATATTTGGGTAAGTACACGACGAATTTTTGATGACGTTTTTGTGTCATTTTTTGAAAACAACCATTTTGGTTGGTTAGAATTATAGAAATTCACGTGCCTAGGATAGTATAATACAAATGTATATTAGTCTAATCTATGCTGTAATGTAGGAGTTAGAGGATTATAGGAGGCAGAGAGTGAGATGACGTTACCATTTAGCAATTTCGTCTTTGATAGTATCGTAGCAGAGCCAGCTTACGGCCATAGAAGGCACGATTTTGTAGAGATTTGCAGTAAGACCTTTGTAGGCCCCAAAAAAGCCTTCAGTGGTGAAAATGGAGATCAATGCACGGGTGACGGAGGAGTATTGGAAGCCCAATTCACCACCGGCCATACTGGCGACCTGGTAGCGTTTACGGAGTAAATCCAAGGGGTAGATGAGCACACCACCCACGAAACTGGAGAAGGCCCCGGCTGAGAGCTTCCAGAGAGGATTTGAGTAGTCTGCGGGCGAGTTGTCCATATAATCTCTCATTTTTTCGTATAGAGTGAAGTTAATAGCCACGTAGGGGGCGACTCCCATGGTGGTGGGCACTATGCCCTTGTAGAGGGCGCAGAAGCCACCCTCGTGCTTGTATACCTCAACCAACGTTTCTACAACCGATGGAGGTTTCACCAAGCGGCCTTTGGCTAATTTGGCCAACGATGCTGTCTGCACCGTTATTCTGGCCCGTACGAGGTCTAGAGGATACGTAGCAGCCACTGAAGCAATACCACCAATAGACCCGGCAATCAATCGTTCGTGCACCTGGAGCTCAGACGAACCGTCCTTGTTGGCCATCATGATTGCCTTGCATTTCTCAAATACGGCATACTGAACAGCACTGTAAGGGACGATACGAATACAGTTTAAGAGGTTACCTCTGAAAAGTCCTCTCCAGCCTTCTTCAGCGTACATTTTGAAGATAGTGGGGAACATGCCGTTGTATGACTTAAACCCAGGGCCCTGGAGTTGCAATAAAATCTTAGCTCTTTCGAATGGTGACACCACTGTCCGTGAAACGGCGCCAGCAATTCCTCCAGCTATCAAAGACGCGTTAGAATCTTGCTTTAGAAAATGTTTGATGTCATACGGCATGTCTCTTCGTATCTCAAATTCTGACATAGTTTGTCACTTAGTGTCCCCTCAATATGTTGTATATAGTAATTATGTTAAACCAGTTTAAAATCTTAGCGAAAATCGAATGAAATGAATGTAAATTATAACTCTGGGGTTTGTTTGTTGTTGACGTAAATTGTATGGCTGAAATCTTAAATTTTACTGAAAATTATAGCCGAGAATCGCCGAGCACGACCGATCCCGATAAGCTTATTACAGCGATCTTTTAGATATACAGGTTAGGAGATTCATTATATGCTATATAGGATAAATTCATCAAGCTATTTCATTATGCTATATGTAATTAGCCATTAGTAAATCATATTAAATTATTTGTAGCTGGATAAAACCTTTTCAACACCGGCAACAAAGATATCTGCATGCTTCTCTTCGAACACCAAGGTTGGTCTTAATCTGACCGAGGTCTCAGCACATCCACCCATGTTGACACCAACAGACTTCATATCCTTTAAGAATTGGTCACGAGCAGCGCCAGTGTCGAAGGACCAGGCAATGAAGGTAGCTCTATCTTTACCTCTCAAGTTGAGGAGATATTGAGGGTATTTGGCTTGTAAAGCTTCCAATTTGGAGAACAAGTAGCTACCAACCTTTTGAGCCTTGGCAGGTAAATCATTCTTGACGACTTCGTCACAGATGGCACCAGCCAATATCATTCTGGCTGGATCACCACACCAGGTGCTGAATTGACGGTATGGAATACTTGGGACGATTTCTGGGTTATGGAAGTAGTAACCGGCAGATTGGAATTTCTTGGAGAAGGTGACCATATCTGGAGGTGAAGACAAGTTGAAGTGTTCGTGACACCAGAATTTACCCGTAGCACCAAGACCAGTTTGGACTTCGTCGACGATCATTAAGGCGCCGTGTTTCAAGGTTAAGTCCCTCAAGCCTTGGAAAAACTCGTTTGAGCCGTGGTTGTCACCACCTTCGGATTGAATAGGCTCAATAAGCAACGCGGCAATTGGAATCTTATTAGTGGAGAATATTTCGTCGACAATTTGGAGACAGCGCTGGTCTTCCTTCTTATTTTCTTCGACGTGTTTATCCAATGGGTACTTGTAGGATGGGTACTCAGCCTTTGGCCATTTGAATGCAGGGAAGTCTAACTTGTGGATTGGCTTCGAGCAGGTGGTCGATCCACTGGCGAATAATCTACCGTGGAACGCTCTCTTGAACGAAAGAATGGCCAATTCTGGACTACCAGGCAGCTCGTTCTTCATGACAGACTCGTTTTCTTCAGCAGTAAAAGGAGTGTTGAAGCCCCTCTTCTTACCCTGGTACCACATAAATGCTGCCTTGAAAGCCAACTCGTTGGCATCGGCGCCTGACAACCCCGACCAAATCTTATCTTGGCCCTTTGGAGCCACTTTCAACAAGTCACCGATAATTTCAGCCGTGTCCTTGCCTGGAAAGTTACCAAGCGCTGGGCGATCTACAATTGCTCTAATCATCTTATCGGACTTGGCAGCCTTGATCAAGGCCGGGTTGTTGTAGCCCAACCCAATGGATGCAATTTGGGCGTAGACATCCAAGTATGTGTTACCGTCTGCATCGACAATGTAGTTACCAATAGACTTTTCGTAGTCAGTTATAAAGTAGGTTGGTCTACTATCAAACACCTTATTCAATGACTTGATGCCCTCCTGGGATTGTGGCCCTGGGAATGATGAAGTCTTAACTACTGGTTTTTCTGGTTCGTCTGGGAAATATTTCTCACAGATGGACATATCACTTGAGATATCACTTTCTATTACTATGTTTGATGAGTAGAAGAAACAATAAGGGATATTTTTATTAAATGGTTAAACAAGTAGGGCATCTGGTATTTATATGGGGAAGATAGCAATAAGCGCTAATCGCTCAAAACGGCAATCGGCCGCTAATCAAAAATTTTATGGACTTGAGCAAAAGGCATCGACAATTGCCGCAAAGAGCGGTGTTTGGAGTTCATAATTGGAAGAACCGCTATATGCTGGCGTCTTTGGCTTCCCGGCCTATGTACGACGTGGTATATTTATTGTGGTGTATATACGTCAGTATTGTCGAACGGAATGGACGCAAATAACTGAGATTCATGAATATTCAATAGAATGGATAGCAAAAAAGTATGTACATGTTAGAAACGGCGTGTTGGTATAAAGGATATACGTATACGTCAACTTTCGAAAGAGTCATTTATTATTAGATATCATTAGTACATAGTATTAAGATTAAGTGGAGTCGCGCATCATGTAAGTAGATTAATTAGGCTGACAGGTTGATAAGTTGAAGGGCTGATATTTTGATGGGTCAATAGCCTAATAGAATGATATTATAACAGGAGGACGGCCAGAATGATCAGGCTCGAACGGAGACCATCGCTACTATTGGGGAATCGAATTTGGGAGTTTGTAAGCGAGTGGCATTAAGTCGACTCGGTTCGAGAAATCCATACACATAGTCCGCGTCGTACCGTATGGACCTACCTAATCTGTCATTTGCACCCTAATACGATGCCCATCTAGTTGATGAGTAAGAAACATTATATGCCCCGATAATATATTTCAATAGGTCTATAAACGGTATATCTAGAAGTTTGTCAAAGACTTCTAAAACATACTCTTACAGGTAAGATGAGCACATTTTTAATCTGTTTTATAACTGAAGAACCGAAATAATTCTAAAACAATACTCTGATAACTCTATTAATACATCTTACAATAGGCCCAAATACTACAAAGAAATAATCCCAGAAGCCCCAAAGAAAATAAAGTACGATTGACCATTAATAAATACCATATTTTGATCATTTATGCTAATTATGGCCCCAATGAACTAAAAACAACCGGGAAACTTACAAAAAGCTACATGTAACACCCTAACCCTATGTGCACATAGTCTGAGCATATATTAGTGTAGTATATAGACGGTTCTCTCCGTTCATCAAAACTTGGAAATTCTCACGGGTTGTTCTGCATACCAGAATGCTCTGCTATAGAAAAAAAATCAAATTATAAACAAGGTTGATAGTCAATCATAGATAAACACATATAACATATTTAATATAGTATGAGTGTCAATATTAAAGGCGAAAATAATGAAAGCCATCCGTTAGAGCTGCAGGGTGGTAATAATGAAGGTCATAACTTTAATAATGATGATATACCCGAGTCTCAAAACCAGAGTAATCAGCAAGCGCATGATGACCAGGTTGATATAAATATGGCTGAGATTGATAAAGTAATATCTGAGTCTATTAATCAGGGAAATGAACAAGCGGAATACCAGCAATCGTACATTGATAGCAACGATAGCTCAAAACGTCAACTTGACGAGCCCGCTGATGATAATGTAGAAGATAACACTAAGCGTCAAAGGATAGACGAATATGGGGGAAATTCCAGTGAAAATAACTATAAAGACAATGCTTCTGTAGAAGAGGACGAACGAACTAGTAGGTCTAGGAATGATACATGTTCAAATGAGGATAATGAAAGTCCGCAACAAGGATCAGACGGCTCAGACAGTCCGAAAGCACAACAGCAACAAGAAAAAGAAGATCCGAATAGTACCAAGGAGAGTCATGAGAAAGGGAGAGAAGACTCTGGAAAAGATAGTCACGAAATCCATGTTAATCCTGAAGATGAAGCAAACCATGAAGCTAGGGGTGAGCGGGGCGGACCGGAGACCGTGGCACAAGATACAGACCAAGATAAGAACAAGCAAAATAATGAATTAGAATTGGAGTTTGAAAAGGCTATTGAGGATCACCACCAACAGATGTCTCAATCTCCCGAGCCGACTAATCAAGGTGAGGGTGTGATAAATGAAAAGAGAGATTTGCAAATGATTGCAAACGAATTAGAAAAAGCTACCGAATCCAATAAGGACGCTACTAAGGAGAAAGAAACGGGCGAAAGTGACCAAACTAAAGTATTCCATGGTGGAATAAATGTTCCTGCTAATTCTGAATTGTTAAATACTAACACAGCGTATGCTGCGTACAACGCGTTATCAAGCCAATTACCACCACTTTCAATTCTAGCAAATGCTCATTTAGCGGCTTTACCGTTACCTATTGTAGCAGCAGATTACCTTCCACCCAGAATTCAACTATTAATTAATACTTTGCCTACATTGGATAATTTAGCATCGCAGTTGTTGAGAATCGTTGCCCTTGGCCCCTATCAGAAGATATTGGATTTGGCGGCACATCCTGACACGCCTGCAGGGGCAACATTTCGTGATTTGACTTCGTTATTTGAATTCACCAAACGGCTATATTCAGAAGAAGATCCATTTTTATCAGTGGAGCATTTGGCCCCGGGCATGTGGAAAGAAGGCGACAAAACTCCAAGCATTTTTAGAAATAGGGAACAACTGATTGAGCTGACGTTACGAAAAGTTAACTTGGCCACTTTCTTAGGAGCAACTCTAGGTACGATAGAGGTTGGGTTTTTTTACTTGAATGAATCGTTTTTGGATATATTTTGTCCAGCAAATAATCTCGATCCTGCAAATACATTATCCAATATGAGCCCTCATAACATGAGCTTACAAAGTGGTGTCAATACCATCATAGGTGATAAAATTGGAAAATTATTGAAACCACAAACAGTATTGTATCTTGACTTGAAGACCCAGGCGTATATATCAGCCATCGAGGCTGGTGGAAGGTCCAGAGAAGATATCTTGGAGGATATCTTGCCACATAATTTAGAGGATATTTTATTGGAGAGGCGCAAAACCAAAATATTGACTCCTACGGAATTCGATTTTATAGACCGTTGCAAGTCTCGAAAAGAGATATTATTGAACTACCCAAGTGACAAGGTTCTCAGTGAAGAATATGATTGGTTGTCATTCTTGAAAGAACTCTTTGAATACTCTGCAAAAAACATGGGCTTTTTAATCTGGGGTAAGAAGGGAAGAGCCACGAAAGAAAAGAACGCTAATTCTAAAGAAACCGAAGTCTCCAACACGCCCCACAGTGACGAAGTCGTGGCATCTGCTTCGTCACGCGACGCCACTTCCACCGCATCTACAAGCCATAACTCTACCACGTACGATTTGAGGAGTCAAGAAATCAGCGATATAACCAAGGCCCTCTTGCCCTCGGAAATTCAAGAGCAACAAATCCATCTCAGATTGAACCCTGGCTCAAACGTCAAAAGCTTACAGAGACGTCCATGGACCCGAGAAGAAGAAAAAGCTCTCAGACATGCATTAGAATTGAAGGGCCCTCTGTGGTCCAACATCTTGGAATTGTTTGGTGCCGGAGGAAAAATTTCCGAAGCCTTGAAAAACAGATCCCAAGTACAACTCAAAGACAAAGCCAGAAACTGGAAGATGTTCTTCCTAAAGTCCGGCTTACCTGTCCCTGCATACTTACAGAAGGTTACAGGCGATCTCGAAAGAGATGACAGGCTGAGACAAAACAAAAGGTTAAATAGGAATAGGAAAACGGCTGCTGCTCCGGTTCCTACTCCAATCCAAAACCAGAAGTCCCCCGGTCAGTAGACTATATAATAGGAAAAAGAATAACTTCAAACCATATTGTGGGACCCTGAAACATAAGAATCTAAAATTACGTGCCACCGCAAGCGTAATCGAGATGAGCACGGTTTTGCTGACGACTTTTGTTTGTACAGGGACTCACTCACATTAAAGTTAAAAATAATTTCTGTTTCATGCATTATCCCCTTCCTATTTTGCTTGTTCTTGTAGATTAGATGCCCCAATGGGTACGGTTGTTTGGAGAAAAGTTGTGATGAATTCATCACGAAATGTGGGACTTTCCTATTTCGTGATGTTATCGTGCATTCTAATGAGTTATGACAATAATAGCGATTGGGGCTCAGGTACTAATTGATAAGCATTGGAGATCTAGGACTAAAACTTATATAATTCATGCATGGGTTTGCTCATGTGTTTTGTTTAATTAATTTCATAAATTCAATTGTAATATAGTGATATAGTAATGATAAAAAGTAATAGTGGCACATACAAACTAGATATTCAGAAACGGATTGCTAGTGCTAGACAAGAGACACGAACGTTATATTATGAAGTAGAGAACATTCGGAGTCGAATTCAAGATGCCTCACTCTTCAAAGTAGCGAGTGACGTTGAAATGCTCTCCTCGGACAGGTTTAATTTGAAGTTGTACAATACATTACGGGGTCATCAAAATAAAATTGCCCAAATACGGTGGAATTCGAATTCTAGACATATCTTGTCGGCGAGTCAAGATGGGTACATGATTATCTGGGATACAGTTAGTGGATTCAAGAAGCATGCTATATCTTTAGAGAATCAGTGGGTTTTAGCGTGCGCTATTGCCCCGAACGGAGAAAGTGTTGCATCTGGGGGTTTAGATAATACTTTGACGGTGTACAATATCAAACCCCGAAATTACCAGTATGGGGCCCATGATCAGTACCAGACATCCATCAGATCATTATTTAAGGGACACAAGGCATATATTTCTGATTGCGATTATATTAGCAATGAGAAGCTCATCACAGCCAGTGGTGACATGACATGCATTATGTGGGATATAAATAAAGGAGGAAAGGTGAGAGACTTCATGGATCATATAGGCGACGTATTGGTTTTAGCCAAATTCTCCGACACCCGAGGGAATCCTGAATCACCCATCTTCGTATCTGGAAGCTCAGATGGGTATGCCAAAATCTGGGATCTTAGGTGCCAGTTTGCAGTACAAAGTTTTCCAGTTTCCAACAGTGACATTAATTGCATAAAGGTTTTTCCAGATAATCATTCGTTCATGACAGGTTCAGATGATGGAATCATACGGCTTTTTGATATGAGATCTGATTGTGAGTTGAGTAACTATTCATTATCAGCCAATCTTCATAAGTTAGATCTCAATAATTTGCGTACTCCGGTTAGTCGGTCTTATCCAGAAAGTCCGACTGATCAGATGAGCAGAGTTGAATCCACCAACTCCAGCTATGATACTCCCGGAGTAGTATCACTAGACTTTAGTAGGTCAGGGAGATTGTTATATAGCTGTTACTCGGACTATGGCTGTATCATATGGGACACACTAAAAGGCAACATTGTCGGTGCCTTGGGGATGGCGGGCCATTTGAATAAGGTTAATCAAGTAAGCTCGAGCCCTGATGGTCTAATCATCTGCACAGCATCGTGGGACCAAACCATAAAGGTTTGGTCCGTGTAAAGGGAGAAGCTCCCGCATCGTATAGAAAAGACTAGCATACATGTCAAAAGCGTGTCAAATGCTACCTTTGATAGTACATTACAGAACAATTTTGCGAGCTATATATAGCATATATTTCAATACAAATTACAAAGACATTTATATAATAATTACAATTATGCATCACCAGTATGATTCTTGACGTAGTCCCAGAGACTCTTCAAGAGCGATTCGGGTAAAGTGTATAAATCCATCGTGAATTCACCATTATCAATATCGTTCTTAATATTCATATCATTAGTTCTATTGTCAGTAACCATTTGAACTATAACTATCAAATCATCTTCATTCAACTTTGTCAAACCATTGGCCAATTGTTCCAAGTCGATTTGACCTTTCATTGGTGTACCATTACCACTAGCACTCTTTTGTTTCTTCAATTTATTGCTGGAATCGGCATCGTTTTTACGTTTGTTTGTATCCAAGTTATTATTTGCTGGAACCGGACCACTTTCTAGTAACAAGCTATTTAAAACTTGTGATCTATTTGTAGGAATGGAAATCGTATGGTCAAGGGTATACGTTTCTTGTAAGAAATTTAAGTCATGATTGAACTTTCTTTCGCTTTGCTTTCCCGATAACCCAACAATGTGGACTGTAATTGGGATATCGAATTCACCCCATCCTTGTTCCTCAACCTTGAATGGTTGAGCCTTGAGGGTTCTTATTGGATTGGCAAATGTAGGATGCAATGAATACGTGACTTTGTCCAAAATGTTAGCAGGTATCTCATTACCAGATTGGTCTAACATCGTGATTTGAACTGACCATTGTCTAATAGGGTAATTCTCTACTGGTGGTAAATCTTTTAAGATATGTTGTTGAGTTGTAATTCTTATAGTTCTTTTAACCTAAAATCATTATGTTAGTTTAAAACTCTTTTTCTATAATCCACTTGTAACTTAACTTACTTCAGACATATTACTGTGATTAATTGATTGACTATATTAACAAATGTGTGTTTTAATACGAATTGCTACAGTAGAAACAGAAAATTTTACCAGTCCTAATTATCAACTAAAGAAATTACACAAAATTATAAATGTCTATATATGAAGAGTCAACCATCATAGACTATAGTAACACTATGAATGTGAAGCAAGGAGCAAGTAGTAAGTAGTAGACACTTAGACTGGAAGCAACAGATTCATTTTCATTGGATTCGGTTACTTCTTCTGGTCTTAAGATGTGCCATGGCCTTGCAAGGGTTAAGGACATACTTTCACTCGTGGATACGGTTAAATTTTCACTAGAGCTTGATTGGTTCAGATAACCGGATATCATCATAGACTTGGATGCTTCTTGAGATGACAGTAATGTAATGTATATTGTTTCAGTTTCGGTTTCGGTTTCTTCCATATTTGGTTGGGATAATGGCTTTGCTTGTCTGGGATTTCCAAGGCCCAGTTGACTAGGTGCCGGTTTTAAGGTAAATATCGGCGAATAAGACAGTTTTCTTGGATAGTTTCGGGATAACGCTGGAAGAGAAGAAGTTAATTCGGGTGAAAGAGAAGCGGTAGTGCCTAATCTACTGCGCTTAGAGTAGTACGATGTTTCTGGATTGTTTGATGAACTGCTGTAATATCTACCTGCGGAATGTGTTAACAGGCTTGGTGACATGCTTACAGAAATTCTTGGTGAAGTACTTGAGAAAATGGGCCCTTCTTCTGTTGTATATGAATGATATTCTGTATGGGATATTTTTGGGGCATTTGATTTTGAAGCGATGGTGGTTGGCTTGACATAGCTTTCGGGTATCGAAGTCATATGAGTTTCTAAAATTGACTTGGCCGTTGTTTGAGCTGAGGTTTCACTGGTATGATGAATATGCTCATACGACTCATAAGGACTGAAACTTGATTCTGCTGGAATCAATGGCTGTTGTTCTGTGTGATGTTCTTCTGTTTGATGTTCATGCGATGTATTTTCAGTAGGGGGGCTGGTCTGCTTTGGTACATGCGACGTAGGCAGTATTCTAAACGATCCTTCACTAGTGTGAGTTGAATTCACGATTTCTTGCAGTCTAGATGCACTGTTGAATTCACTGTGGCTCTTCTTTGCAGTATTAGTATTTGTCCTTATGCTTGGCGAAATAGAATGCTTTTCAACAGTGGAGTGCGTTTTCCAACCGGCTTGATTTTCTGTTTTAGACGTTTCCTTGAATAAGTCGCTCCAGAATTCGCTTGGCCATTCCTCTGACCAGTTTTCATCACTCCAATAATCAGACCAATTATCTTCTGGCAGAATAGTTGGCTTGTTTATGTAGCTTTTATGGCTAGTCATAGTCTTCTGACTGGCTGTTGGAGTGTAGTATAAACTCAGGCTAGGCTTCATTGGAACCCTTGTCTCCGTGGAAGTTATAATCGAGCCTTCACTAGTCTCGCAAGAAGTTTCTAAGATTGTCTTACGATATTCAGTTTCATAAGATGGTGTGGTCATAACTGTGCTGGTAGATGATTGATTGATAGTTGAACTCATAATGCTAAGTGTTGTCAGACTTGACACCAGCAAATTTTCTGTTTTCGTATGCGACGTAGACTTTTCTTCATTATCTGCGTTCTTAGTTTCATCAACCGTACGATGCATTGATTCTGCAGTGTTTGTGATCGAACCCTGGATGGTGTCTGTAGTGTGATGTAATGCCTGTGTTTGTGAAGTTGGTCTCTCTGTCTCTGCCACCGTTGTAACTATCGCTTCGCCGCTGGTACTACTAGTCTCATCTATAATGGTGTGCATTGACGTACCAATGTACGTACTTAGACTGACATTATTCATGGTTGACGTGATGTTGCGATAGCCTGTGCTTATGCTTCTATTGTGATACCCAGTGTTAAAACTGACATTGTGGTATATAGAAGTCAGGGTATTATAGTGATGAGCACGAGTAGAGGAAATATAAATGCTTGGGAATGTCAGCGACTGAATTCCATACTCTGATGAGATACTACCAGTCATTGTTAAATTTCCTAAGTGTTTAGAATGCGTGATAATAACAGAACTCATACCTCCATTCTTATCCGAAGAGCCCTCATGGCTTCGCCTAGTCGTACTAAAGTTACTCCGAAGTATATAATCTGGACTTAATGTGGTAGAAACTACCTTAGGCATTTCAGCGTATCTATCCCACTCGTCACCTTCATACTTAGGGCTTTCTCCAGGTACCTCAATACTTTTTGATTCCTTAGGTTCACATGCACATGTTGACAAAGTCAATGTGCTGACACATAGATTTGTGGTGTCCACCAGCTGAGATGGTAGCATATCAGTCACGCTGCTTTCATTTCCATTACCTTTCCCAATACTACTAGTGGATATCAATGTTTGGTTCCCATCGAGTGCATTGGAAATTCCAATAGTTCCCACCAATAAAATCAAGTTACTAAATTTCATATTCTTTACCTTTAACATTTTGCAGCTATCGGATATTCTAGATTATATTAATACCTGCCTCGAAGTCAGTGCTATTTAAAATATTAGTCAACTATAGAACAATATATATATTTCATAATTAATTTGGGGCTTCACCTCGAAACTGGGTGTACAATTAGGATTTTGCTATATAGCTCCACAAAACATCCTTTGCTTGAGCCGTCTTTTCAACTATTTCTGTGGAACACCTGAAGCACGTCTAATAAAAAAAAACTTCCAGCCAGTCCACAGAAATATATTTTTTATCGTATCTCTGCATATGTCCATTTGGATGTAGCCTATCGTATTTGATATTTTCGTTGATAACATAGCCATATACAGATAGTTGCAGCCAATAATTCAATAATATTCCGAATAATGCATTCCTGTATATTATCATTTCAGTTATTTGTCCATTATGAACACCACGATGGTGGTTCTAGACAATAGATAGAGCCAATTCCTTCGATCGACGAGGAAAGAGCCTAATATACATGATAATGCGTTTTCTGCGGCTATGCATACGACAGGCAGGAGTTTTTAATTGAAAATCACAACCTCGCTAAGGGTTTAAACTCGTTTTAGTCGTTGAACGGAATTTAGTAGCCACGTTAGCCACAGAAATTAGGGCGTATTGTTTTAATGATTTATGGTGATTTATTTTATATTTGAGTTCAGGGCTTTCAATGTAAATTATATTTATAAATATTGGGCGAACAAAAGTTTACTAACTCGTTAAAGAAATTTACTTGAATTAGGAAAGTAAAGGTATCGCAATAGATATTGATAGACAGATAAAGTTTACCCTGCAACTTCAAGCATAACACTGTAGTCAAGGCTACTAGAGAGGTATTTTTTGATCTCGAATATTACGTAAAGGGAATAAAAGGACGGCTATTTAAGAGGAGCAGAAAGCAGTATTTATATTAAACCACAATTAGGTGACATGAGTATGATTGATCATGTTGTCAACGACTGGAATAGTTGTAACAGTAAGGCCAGTTCTACCACCAGTCTAACAGAAGAGTCCGCCGTTTCGAAATCATATGATAGCCTACCAAGATTCACCAACTTGTCAGTTTTCCACGTGAATCTGTGCAATTATGCTATGGCAAATGCTACCATTTCTGACGTAGACCTTGCAACTCATCGCCGGATCGAAAGCTATGAATCCAGTGAAAACTCTACTGGAGGTGCACCAGATATTGTGGATAACGAGTTCTACATCAGGTCGTTTAATAGTAAACTTAGTCCTGTGGCTGATCATCCTAACATTTTTCGGATCCAAAACATCGATGATTTCATAGAAGTCTTTCAATTCTACTATTCCAGCAAATTATTACCTTCCGAGAAGTGTTTCCCTTATTTTCATGGATTGAATAATATTAGGCAACGAAGCTTTTTTTGTGGAAATCTGAACATTGAAATCCATGACTCCTTGACTCTTCAAAACAGCGTTATCTTGCCTGATCTGTTAAGTGAACATTTCCACTTGATGTTCATTAACTCAAAAGAGTCAGGTCGTCAGCTAAAAAATCTGTGTCATTTAAGTGATTTGCTTACCCCCAAAGAAGAATTAATTAATTTTAATACACAACAAGAACATGCTGAGTTTATTAAATACAAAGATTTTAATCATGTTAATGAATTTTCCCCGGTATTAAACGAATTGAACAATCGTAACTTTTCTCTGCAAATGAAGCTAATGGCACCATTGTCTAACTTTTTGATTTACAATGATTCAATGGATTTTTCAATCAACTTAAACTCAGCATTAACCATAAACGAATTGACAACAGACAAATTTATTTATATTGTTGACGTACCATTACAAGACTGGCACATGATGGACCCAAATTATTTCACCGATGTGCATGAGGATGACTTATTCGTCAAAGAACAGAATATGCTTTCCAAGTTAAATTCTATGAAATCTCCATTTCCCAATGTTTTTACCGGTACAATAAAGGATTTTAAAACCTTGTATTCTACTGATCATGGTTTTAAAATTTTTATTCACTGTTATAAAGATGCAGAGTTTCCTAAATTGTCCGAATTACAGAAGTTTCTACACAATACGAAGCGTGATATACCTTTATATTTGGAATTCCCATCTTCTGGCTCATTACATTCGTCATCAATAACATTCAATCAAACTTTATGTTACCTTAATATTTTGAAATTGATACATCATTGTGTTAAGATCTATGATGATAATGTCTTTATTTTCTCTGGTGACGGATTTACAGAATTATCGATGTTAACTTTATCACTAGGCTGTCTTTGGGACGTCGATAATAAATGTGGATTAATTGAAGAAGTAATATTAACATTGTTGGGTAGTGATAGAGATTTACGTCTTTATTTTTTCAAAAATGACTTGGTGTTTTTAAAGAAAATCGAAAGAATTATTAATTGGATTAAATTATTGAAATTAAATAATCGAGGTATCATCACTGATTTGGATTATGAAGAGATTAATGTCTATTATAATTTGAGTCTTCAAAATATTCCTCCTTTACATTACGACTGGTTCAACTTTGAGGAAGACAACAACTTCCCGTCAAAAATTTTACCTAATTTATATCTTGGTTCACTAAAGCATGCTTCATCATACATAGTGACTGAGTGTTTAAAAATTTCCAAGATTATATGTGTCGGTGAAAGACCACTCTGGTTTAGTCAATTAAATATTATTTTTGAGCATGAAATGAATGATATTGATCCGACTAGCAAGGAAGTTATAAAGCCTATTTATTCTTTCAATAATGGTCTTACAAAGGTTTATGAAGTTTCCAATATTAACCTACAGAAATATCCTACAATAAAACTGATCATTTTTATATATAATTTGAAAGACGACGGTAGGGATTCAATGATGCCTTTGCTTACAGGTTGTCCTCCCGAAATCCAATCGAAAATCTTAATCAATCCCGAGAATTTGCATGAAAATACTTTGATTCACTGTAGAATCGGTGTTTCTAGATCAGCCACGTTGGCCATAGCCCTGGTTATGAAATTTGGGAACATGGCATTAATAGATGCCTACATGTTTGTAAGAGTCCGAAGGTTTAACATTATAATTCAACCTAATTTAAGACTTTTCTACGAATTATTTTGTTTCGAAGAGTATTTAAATCAGGGTCATAAGACACACTCTTGGTGGAGTTTATGTCATGACATTTCCAAACTCAATCAACACTATTTTAATTAGGTTTTATTTATTAGATTTTATTATAGTATTCTTACTTATTATTTATTATTTTCAATTCATAAATACATTATAACAATGGCTACACTTTTTTCTTCCAGTATGTATACTTGTATGTAAAATCGCCTTCTGTAATTTCCACATCCTCATTATCTATCCCAGTAAATCTCACTAAATCTTCATTTGTTTTCTTAGTCCAATCACTAGATTCTGTATATATGGGAAAATTCAACCATGTATCCACTTCCACTGGTCTGGTACTTTTAATTTCTGTGATGAGTAAATGTTGTACTTTCTCATGTGAAATGAGCTTGTTATATAACTCTGATCCACCTATGACAAATATTTTCTCTACCGGTTTGTCATACTCTTCAATTCTAGTCAATGCATTTTCAATTGAATTTGTCAATATAATATCCTTCTCATTTGACCCATGACCGACGTATGATCTGGACAAAACTATATTCAACCGTCCTGGTAAAGGTCTAAATTTGGTAGGTATAGACTCCCATGTCTTACGACCCATTATAACCGCATTTATACTGTTAGGGTCTTTAGTTGTAGTTGTAACATTCTTGAAGTACTTTATCTCTTGTCTCAATCTCCACGGCATTTTTCCTTTTATTCCGATTCCTAACTCTGGTAAAAGTGCTGCCACAATCATGGCAATTGGAGGTGTTACCTTTCCATTAGTTACTGTCATATTGGATATCTGATTGATAAATTAATATTCTATCTGAGTGTAGCATTTATCAAAAAGTGTTGATAATGCGATCATGCAAAAATACGCGACTCATCTTCACAATACATAAACAAATAAACAATATATTAATAGTACACATTAATATACACCATAACACATTTCAGGAGAATAACTTGAGTTGATAATAGCACCGTAAACCCATAAATAAACCATTAATACAAAATTGATAAGAAAGAAATACTAATATACAAATTGGCTGAGAGAAAAGCATGCCCACAGTATTGTTCGATTATTTCTTTGCGGATTTCTTTGTAGCAGCTTTCTTAACAGGAGCTTTCTTTGTGGCTGGCTTCGTCACCTTTTTAGCAGCCGTTTTCTTGGTAGCAACGGCCTTAGTAGTAGGTTTCTTGATGACCTTCTTTGCGGCAGGTTTGGTAGAAGCAGATTTATTTACTGCGGGTTTCTTCGCCACAGTCTTCTTTTTAGCAGCAGGAGCCACTTTAGAAGAGGCCTTAGGAGCTGCCTTTTTTGTGGTGGTCTTCTTAGTGGTGGCGGGAGTGGCCTTGGAAGTTGGTTTGCTTGGTTTTGTTGGTTTAGACACCTTAGCTTCAACAGGAGCAATCTTACCCTTCTTTGCCAATTTGACAGGTCCTGAAGGTCCCTTTGGTTGGAGGAAGTCACCAGTTTCAACCCCCTTTCTTAAAGCTGTGTTGAATAAAGAATCAAAGTTAACAGCGTTGATCTTGTAATTGGATTGGACGTATTTCTTCAATCCTTGACGACTATATAAAGTTAGTGCTTGGCCCGAATGAGCTATTTCTTCAGCATTTCAATACATACGATGAGCCATTTCTTTCCTTTAATGTTTCAATTGCTGATCTGATCATATCTATGATGTTAGTACTAAATCCAGATGTGGGAACCGCTTTTTGGGGCCAATTTTTTAAATTCCTTCTCACGTCATACGTACCTTTGTAAGTTAATTTAGAAGCTGGTAAAGCTTCAGCTTTGGACAGTTTTGTCTTTGGGGCCATTGGAGTCGGTTATAGAACGTTTATTTAAAAATTAAATGAAGAAAAGGGAATAAATTAATAAATAAACAAGGGCGAAATTGGTTTGGAATGACTTCAAAACAAATTGCAAAAAATAGTGCGCAATACAATAACAATCATTGATCACCGACTACGAAATAGCAGCAGCAACAGGAACAATAAGGCATAACCGAAAGGTCCTTTCGTAAGAGCGAAATCTTCTTTCTCTTTCTAGTCTTTTTCTGGTCTAATTTACACGATAGAAAAGCATTCATTTCGATTGACAAAAATAATATCATTAATCATTATGTTTAAAAATAATATATACAGATATGAGTGTTTATCAGTTAAGGACAAACCTCAGCTTCACTCCACAGCTGAGTAGAATCTTTAGCATACATGTACCGTCTATCTTTGTCAAGTTCATACAAATCGACGTAATCTATAAAAAGGCCAATGACTGCGAAATTCTTCAAGCCGTCCTCGTCCTTCTTACCATCGACTCCCCTATTTATAGAATCTATTAACTTCTGGTTTTCGTCGTTTATAGGTGTTGTAGGTGTAGGTTTTCTAAACGATTTCTTCAAGGGTTTACTCAAGTTGAACCACAAGCGTTTGTGCTCAGTCTCCCATTCTTGGTCGGTAGGAGGGTAGTAGTCAATGCTGGACAAATCCTGCAAGTTGGTGTACGAAATATTCTCTGATGATTTCTGCTTCTGTACTTGTGACAAAAGCGATGGCGAGAGAAGACTGTGACTAATAGGGGCCACTTGGCACGATGAATCGTTTTCAGACCCCGACGAATTGAACGACGAGGATGTGTTGGTAGCTTTTATTTCGAGCTCTTCTTCGTCGTTATCTGAGTCTGAGTCTGTGTCACTAGAGTTCTGGTAGTTGTTCTGTATTATGGTCTTTGGTTGTATACTAGACAAGTCAATGACCGGCTTGTATGTGTTGTCGATGATTCTTGCCATACCTCTAAATCTGAACTGTTTTCTGATTTTGGGGAAGTAAAATACCGCTTCGAACTTATCGTTCGTCAACAATTCCTTGTATTTATTGGTTCTCTTGTCTGTCACACAGGTAATCACATTGCTGTTTCTATCGTCAAATAAGAAGCCTCTATAAACAAGCGTCCTTACATGAGGAAAGCCCTGAGCATCAACAGTAGCAAATTGGAAAGTGATGAACGGAGGATCGTTCTCGTTGGCCGCCAATTCAGCCTCAGTGGCTGATTTGAACGTGGGGATCCATGGCGCCATATATTGAAATTGTAACATTTTCCGGATTATTCTACTTGTAAATCTTTAGTGAGCGTGTTGATCCGTTTTTATATCCGTTTTTCTATCCTTTTTTTCTATCCTTCAGTCAGGTATTCCAAGGTCTACTTATTCGTTCTCCTTAATGAAAGGAATAACCCAGATATTGTGATTAGTGTTCAAAAACTTGCAATTAGTTTTTTATTTACGTTTGCCGTAATAATTCTTGTACTCCCACGAACAACGATGATCAGAGAGAATTTTTTATTTCGGCCGTTTTATGTTCCAAGTGCACAAATAAATATTTGCTTATTGGTCTTCTATCAATTATCCTATAGATCTGGTGCTGTCTATAGTTACGTGTAGATATTACTCTAATATAAAATGTACAATATGTCAATTTTTGAATTCCTAAGCTCTTCTGACAACTAAATTTTCATTGTCTACAATCGTGGAAACTCCTCGTGGGTTCCACGCAATATACAGGGACTTACTAACCAGGTGCCTAAGGTACGCCATTTACAACATACGATGTTTTGATAATGCATCTGAATTGGCATTGGCGCCTTACAGGTTTAAATATATCCTAGCACGGTATTATCCGCTATGATGCTCCGTATTTTTAGCTCTGTGGTTCCGATGTCCTTTTAATTTCATGTGCGACTCATAATTCGAATCGGTAATGCTGAATGCTAGTTTATTTCTTCCATGCTATAAAAATGGTAAGTACCGATATCAGATTGTGAGACATTTTTCCTAGCCGAACAATTCGTGTGGGTAGTAAGATGTTGACTGTGGTATTTATCAATGATACCTTGCAAACTCAGATCTATCTTGTATCGTAATAACGCTCACCGTAAACACTACTTAATGAACCACTAATATAACTACGAGATAATCTGAATAAATTTTTGCCAGTGATCAACATTTCTATTCTCTGAACTTGGTAGTATCTTAAAGCTATCCAAGACCACTCTTGGATCAATTAAGATTAAACAACCTGGATTTAACTGAGAATGAACAGGGACATATTCATTATGTTCGAAAGGGCCAAGAGAACAAAATAGTATCGTCAGTATGTATAGGATTAATTTCACGGAACTAATAGGAATTGGGTACTCTGGCCGAGTTGGTCTAAGGCGCCAGGGTAAGGTCCTGGTCTCTTCGGAGGCGCGAGTTCGAATCTCGCGGGTATCATTATCCATTACCAGCAATTCCTTTCTTTTTTTACTCGCTATCACAAATGAATAGGAAGTCTAAGATCACATAAGAGAAAAGAAATATAAATATGATGCCAAAGTAGAGGAATGGCGGACACATTGGGAAGCGAGTATCAATACAGTAGTGAAAATTTGTTAAATTAAGAGACAAAAAACAGTAAGCTAAATTCGCATTACATACACAATTACCCGCAGAATATTTAAGCATGCATTGACTATGGAAATATGAGTAGAGGAGGAAGAATCAAAATGTCGTAACTAGTATAACATTTTTTGCCCAATATCAAATTGGTAATTAAGAGAAAAACTTAGCTCACATTATGACACAGCATTTGGACTTGTTCTTAGAATCAGGATTGGAAGCCTCTTTTTTGGCTTGAGTAGAACGGGCTTTCTTGGACGGATTTTTATTCTTAGAAGTAGGCTTTGTAGCATCAGCGGCGACAATGTTATTGTCACCTGCCTCGTCCGCCGTCACCTCGTTCTGCTTTTGCAATTCCTTCTGTTGTTTCTTTTCTGCACTGGTAGCTGCGTCTTTTCTCATGATTTGTCTTACAACGTCGACGAATGCCTCATCGACGTTTGTCTTATACATGGCACTTGTTTCGTAAAATGGCACAAGACCCCAATCCTGTGACACTTTTATACCATCGTCTATACTTAATTCTCTATCGTCATTTAAATCACATTTGTTACCAATTAAGACCATTGGAACGTTATCAGAATCCTTGATACGTAATACCTGTTCTCTCAACGCCAACAATTCTTTCAACGAGTTTTCATCTGTCACAGAATACACCAACAAGAATCCCTTACCTGATTTAATGTACAATTCTCTCATAGCTGTGAATTGAGCTACCCCGGCCGTATCCAAAATTTCCAAATCACAGGCCCTACCATCTATTTCAATTTGCTTTCTGTATGAGTCTTCAATAGTTGGGTCATAACTTTCTACGTACACTCCTTGAACAAATTGAACTGTAACTGACGATTTACCAACTCCACCAGCACCCAAAACTACTACTTTATAATCTATGTTTGTTAGTATGACACAAATTCCTTGTAATATCTAGTTTCTACTGTACATACCTCTCATGTTCCTATCAATTACCTAATTGAACTATGTGTACTACTGATATATATATTTCGGAACTATAGCACTGTAAATTTTATTTGATAATATATGAAATATTGTTTTTAAAAATTCATCAAAAACGTACCGATTTTCTTAACGTGTCACTAAACGAAAAAACCGAGTTTCGACTATTGCAAGATGTTGTTACACTACAGACAATTGAATACATCATTAATGAATAATATATAAGCATAAATAGTAAATCTCATATTAAAATAAATATATCATCCAACGGTCCTTTAATTGCATTAAAGTTGAAGCCGCAGGCTTAAAATTCTTGAAATCTTGGAAACAACTAATAATGCAAAATATCTGGCACAGGTCCTAAAGGTGTAATACCGTTAGGATTTATACCAACGTGAGACTTGGTATAATGATATTTAATATGATGGAAATCAGTTGTTTCGTTGAAACCTGGGATTTTCCAGTATAATAATCTCAACCAATTGTGAATATTAGGATAATCGTATCTGATCATCTTTAAATTACATTTAAAGTGTTGGACATAAACGGCATCGAATCTGACAATTGTAGTAAACAATCTAATATCGGCCTCTGTGATTTTGTTATCTAATAAAAATTCGATTTTGTTAGGACCTTCGTGGTTCTTGGCCAAGATCAGTTCAACTTTATCAAGATGATTGAATACATTGATTACTTCCTTGTCATAAACCTCTTGCTTAGTAGAGAAGCCTGTCTTATAAACACCGTTGTTTATATTGTCATATATCCATGAATTGATTTCATCGATAGCGTCTCTCATGTCTTGTGGATACAAATCTAACTCGGCATATTCAGAAGACAATAACGAGTTGAATTCGCTGTTGAGCATTCTCAAGATCTCACTTGATTCATTGTTAACAATGGTTTCCAATTTTTTGTCCCATAAAACTGGAACAGTAAATCTACCCGAATACTCTGGATCTGCCTTGAAGTACAATTGCTTGATTCTATCAAATCCGTACAAGTGGTCTTCAGTACCGTTCAGAATATCGCTATTTGATGTCCTTTTACTGGCTTCTTCCTTATTGATAAATCTCCATCCATTATTATCCATGTGCCAATGGACAACAGAAACTGATATTATTTGAGTCAATCCTTTCAAGACTCTAGTAATCAAGGTTCTATGAGCCCATGGACATGCCATTGATACATACAAGTGATAACGGTTCAATTCAGGTTTAAACTTAGAATTTTCGGCACTAGAAATGAAATTACGGAATTTCGATGATTGCCTCTTATAAGACCCGGAATCATCAGCGAACTTCAAAATCTCAACTGGTTTACCTTCTTTATTTGTAGCCATTGTGATATGTGAATGAATTGACTATTTTGTTGTTTAATTGCTTCGTCTAGAATAATGTGAATGAAATTGTAGCTATAAATATTGGAATATTTGCCGTAGGGGGTGAATATTACAATTGCTTCGGTCACATGAGGAACTATACGAATTTTAGTAACACATTATTAATTCTTCAACCGTTAATAGTAATAATATATATTATGGAATTCGTATCACGCCAAAGGTCAACTCATCATACGAGTTGTGCTATATACTCTACTTTCGGGGGTTGTTTATCGTTTTATATAAATTCTTAATATAAAGTTCACGAAATGCTGCAACTAGACCACTAGACCCTCCTTGTGATACAAAAAATAAGGACAATTAATATGATGGAAATTTAGCATTTCATTTACTAAATGACTCAATTATCAAGTCAAAATTACAAGTGTAGAGTATATAGTTAATGAATAGTAGTACATCAATCAGAAATACGTAATTATTAGAGTTCTGTGCATCAGTTTAAGATGGATTCAATATTCGGTAAAGGACTATTGGCAAAATTCAAGTCCGCAAGCAACTTAGTTCCTTTGTCTATAACCATTTTGATACGTATGTGACCACCTTGGTGCACATTTATTTGATCAATGGCTTCAAGGATTCCAATAGTTAAATATTTCAATCCCGCGAAAAAACTTAAAGAACCGTATTACTGATTCATGAGTTGTTAATTTATTACACGCTGCAATGTCTATTTCTTGCTTATAATTGAAGTCAATACCGTAAGTTAGTTGGTATTAAGCATAACTCGTATCTTCTTCTCGTGGTGCTCTGATTCACCTCGATTACATATTTTGTATTAAGAAAAAAAGAACAATTTGCAGCAATTAGCTTCTACGAAATATCACGAGCAACTAGAGATTTGGCCTGCTAACGCAACTTCAATATCTTATTATTACCTCTCCCATTCATGGCTTGGAAATATGGTAAATTTCTTTTAAACGTATATATAGAATCCTCTTATAAATATTTCCAAAGGACCACTGGGCCATGAATAGGAGCATTATCCTACACTCCTATAAAATCCTACCACAAGAACAGTCTAATCCAACTGGCATCACCATTTCAAGAACGAATGTAGCGCAGGCGTTAAAAATACCCTGAAACATTCAAATAATTGTTATAGAGTCTCCTCTGCTCCATGTTAACTTTCTTTTGCGGTAAGTATTCCCATCATACATGGAGAAAAGCTTATTTTTCTTTATACTTCTTGTTGTTCCAAAAACTCTATGGTCATCTAACTAAACATTTAACTGATAACAAAAATCGTAATTTACATATTTTCACACAAAAATCTAAAATTCTCGCCATATTACTTCATAATACTAGAACCAAAACGAAGAAATAAAATATCTTTTTCAAATCCTAAATGCCCAAATGACCTTTTCCTCTCTTCCGATATCATACTTAAGTGATTCCACCAACTAAACGTTGATAATGGATAATTTTTGCAATCGTATAAAACACCACAAAATTGCTCACAGACGAGGGAGCAAAAACATAATACACAAATAAAATCCTCACTGTAAGCGGCTCATGTATATATTTATCAAACAATCAAATACGTAAGTTGAAATAGATCTATTGATAGTGATAATAGGGTGTTATTTGGTAGAGATAGTTAATGGAATAGAAAATACGGTATCGATAGGTTATTTAAATTCTAAAAAGACTTGAATTAACAATATGTCCCAAATGCAAGACATAAAATCTAAACAAACCAAAGATGAAGTTGAAAGCGAAGATAAACCTTCGGATAAGAATGCTAAAGTAGAAGAAGGAAAGGAGGAACAGGAAAAGTCTGGGAGTAGGTATTTGGAAGAAAAGTTGGATATGAACAAGCAAACCACAATGGGCGTAACAGATAACCAGCAAACGGCATCTGCTGCGTTATCACAACAACAGCAGCCTCAAAAAGCGCCTCCACAAATCCCGCCATATATGGGTTATTATAATGGAGTGATGCCACCTTTCTATCAATCGTTTCCGTATTCGAATGTTTCGAATGCTCCATATAAGTATTACGGACCTAAAGTTAGCCAAACGTATAGCGGGACTACGGGGAGTCAAGTTCCACAAGAAAGCCAACCAAACTACCAGACAATTCAACCGCAGCTTCAGGGCCAATCTCAAGTACCGGCACAAAACCAATTGCAGCCTTCAGCAAAACAGCCGCAAATATCTGCCCAGCAAGTACAGGCACTTCAGGACCATCAGCATCATCATTTGCAAGCAAATATACAACAAGGACAACACATATCGCTACCACAACATAATTCGCCTCATGGTATCGGGGTAGAAAACTTCCAAATATCTCAGTATCAACCCACAAATACCTTCAAGGTTGGGAGGCCCAAGAAGGTCGAAGACAAAATCTCGAAGAATAAATTCAATTCGAAATTCAAGACCAAAAGCATTAATGACAGGCCTTACGCTTGCTCATTTCCAGGATGTGACTGGGCATTTGCAAGGCAGTCTGAATTAAGAAGACACGCGAAGTCACATTCAGAACCAAGTTATCATTGTCCATATTGGAGAAACGACCCAACGTGTCATCGTAACGGTGGGGCATTCAACAGATTAGATGTTCTCAAGAGACACTTAAAATTGGTTCATTACGTCCAGGATAAGCACCAAATAGTTGATGGTTCTAAAGAAGACCCCGGATGGTGCAGGGCATGTCAAAGAATGTTTCCCAACTCTAAAACTTTCATAGATCATTGCTTGGAATGTGCTCAACAGCTAACACCAGCTGAATGGAAATCAAATGATGCACTGAAACCGGAGCAGACCCAGCATCACCTAAGCAGCAATCATAGTAATCAAGGCATCCACATTTCACATCAGTACATCCCGAACAATGCCCAGACCCATAATGATAATCAAATCTACCAGATTTCGGATATTCCTAAAATTAATAATCAGGACACTAACAGCATTTTACAATCACCACCACCAAACACTGCAAGCTCTGGTAATAATGGCCCTGAGAATTCGTCAAGTGGACAGAACGAAAATAAGGATAATGAGTCTTTCTTTTTAGAGAAAATTCCTAGCAATCCTACTCAGAACTTTAACGTATTTAATAATGCACCCCATACAAATTCGAGTTATTGATGGTAACAATATTATCTTAAATATACATTTCAATTATTTAAATAAATTTCTTAAAATAATATACACTCATTTAGCCCTATCTTAATTAATTTCTTGATCAGGCTCCTCGATTCTTGTTTGGTCAAAGAAATCTAAAATGGCACAGTTTGGATGTAAAATGTACACAGTTCTAGTATTTCTAGGTAATTCTTCTTGATCATTAGTTGGTAACTGGTCATTCTCATCCAAGTTATTGGTAACGCTCATTAATATTCTATCTTTGACTAACCTCTTCAAGACCTTGTAACATAACTTTCTTTCATTATAGTATTCTTGTTCACTTTGAATATCATCTTCTTTTTGAGTTAAGTACCAATTCACGATTTGTTCTGCTGTTAACCCTTCTCCTCCTGCGCTATCATCATCAGAAATTTTCTTTACCAATAAATTCATCATTGCTACATATTTATCGTAAGAAATGGCAACGGATTCTTTCTTAGGCCTAGAAGGCTCTGCAGAAGAAGTCGTTCTATCATTTGTTTGATCTTGGATTTCTTCTGGTCTCTCTTCGTCCTCAGCATCATTGGTATTAACAGCATTATCCGCATCATCATCCATTTCTATATCATCCATTTCAACCCTGATAATAGATTGCCTCAATAAATCATAAGCTTCAGAGACAAAAGTTGGGGTAATTTCTTCAGTACAGTTTGCTCTTGCAATTGCTTCCGATAATCTAATCATAGATTCCAATTGTCTCACTGTAATCCTATAAGATGATCTACCTAAACCTTGGGCATCATCACTTCTCAATTCCTTATATCTTGTGACTAAAAAGTCTCTTGCCTCCTTCGTCATTTTAGGTTTGAAAGTCTTTGCATATTTAATGTACCTTGATAATTGTTCTGCCGAATACGGAGGATTAATAACGGCATCACGGAACATGTGCAAATCAACGATATGGGATGCAAGCTGGGTGTCAATTTTCTCATTGCAGTCATCTAAAATGACGAAGAATAAATCAAATCTTGACATAATAGGAGCTGTCATATTCAAATTAGACCTTAAGCCTAACTTACGATTGTATCTACCACCAATTGGATTGGCTGCAGCTAAAATCGAGGTTCTTGCATTCAATGTAGCATGAATTCCAGCTTTAGCAATCGAAATTGTCTGTTGTTCCATAGCTTCGTGAATAGCAACCTGATCTACAATATCCATTTTATCGAATTCATCAATAGCACATATACCATTGTCTGCCAACATTAAAGCACCGGCTTCAATGGTATGTTCTCCACTTTCTTCGTCTTTGACAACTGCTGCAGTCAAACCTGCAGCAGAAGAAGCCTTACCAGAAGTATAGACAGCTCTTGGAGAGAACCCGCACACATACTTAAGGAATTGTGATTTGGAAGTGGATGGGTCACCGACAATACAAATATTAATATCTCCTCTTAAATTGATACCATCAATTGTTTGCTTGTGAACACCTCCAAGTAATTGTAACAAAATACCCTTTTTAACTACTTCATGTCCGAACACTGCTGGTCCAACAGACTTCACTAATTTATCATAAACATGTTCGTCTTTGACCATTTCTTTTAATTGAGCTACTTCGGAATCATTCAAAGAGGTTAAAAACAACTCTTGATCACCTGGACCTTGAAAATCAATTTCGTTATTATCATAATTATCGCTTGCACCCGTGGTCCTATTAATTAAGGAAGAAACATGGCATGCATGGAAAGCAATTTTATACGTAAGGTCTCTGACACCTAATGCCTTCAAACCACTCACACCAGAGTTCAACTCTGAAGACGCTGTTCCTCGATTTTCCTTGATTGACTGTGCTTTGATACCGGGTAAACCCAACTGTGCAACATCCGGAATAACAATTTCAATACCGGTAAATTTACATTTATCACCAGGCTTTGCTCTTTCCACTGTCTCACCTCTTAAAATAACATCCAACGTACGAGGCATGGAACCAGTTGGAATTTCATTTGAATTTTCTTGAATTCTTACTCTTTGCCAATCGATAAATTGTGATTTGGCAACATTCAAGGTCCAGTACGATTGGTTTTCACAAGATGGACAAGATGTAGGCTCAGTATACTTGAAAATTTGCTCAATACCTTCAATAATAGCTGCACACATATCACATGTGAATGAAGCTCTATATAATTCGGGTCTCACTTCTGACGTTCTGGTAACAGTACCCAGTATGGCCATCAAAGAACCGATTTTATCGGTACGAATGTCACGGATCCTATTTATTGTTGGCAAATTGAAGAAAGAAATTTGAAATACTCTTTCATTAGCATTTGACGCCGCAGTAGAAGACGAACCATCGTTAGTACCATTATTCATACTTTCTTCATGGTGTTCACCCAACAAGTTCGTATGCAATAATGCTGGTGCATACTTCTTCAATAACCTCCTTAACCCTTTCAACAAAAATGGCATAAAACGATAATATTGTTCTAAGATAGCTGAAGCCAACACACCGTTCTCTCTTCCAAGTAAGTGCTGGTAGTCAATATACAACGTACTGTATTCATATGTCTTCATCGCTTCAATTTGAGCGAGATATATTTTACCATGCCATTGATCATCCCGGTTATCGTTCTCATCGTCAACGAATGTCTCTATGAACTGTTCGAAACTTTCACGAACCTTTTCTCCTGTCACATCAACAACTTTAGGCACTGCTATTTGCTTTCTTCTTGCAGATGCCAACGGAGCATTATTTTGTGGAGTAGAGGCGGTTTGACTCAAGTTAGTTTCACTAAATAATCCTGGATTGTTACTCTGGAGCGGAAAATCTCCCGATCTTCCTACTGAAGATGGCGGTTGAGATGAATTAAGCAAATGAGCAGCATCTGATGGAATACGTCCCGGAGACGATACGAAATTTGCCATTGTCCACTTTTATTCTGTTGCTTTACTAATGGAGGAATGATTTAACTATAAATATCTTAAATCCTAAGAAAATTCAAATCGTTTAGAAAGTAATAGGTAAAATCTATGAATTGAAAATTAATTTCTATGAAAACATGAACGCGTTAAAAATTAATTAGGCTTCCTAATTAGGATAAATTATCAAAAAACGATTTTGATGGCCCTAATACTAGGAATATAATACAACTTTTAATTATTACAATCTGGTGGATCTTAAGATGTTTCTGAGGATATATGCTAGAAGATTTTCGTCTGCTGTAATCAGAAAGACTGAATGTATGTAAAAAAAACGGAATATTAATTGAGAAATATTTATGATTTTTCATGATGCTGGACATATATTGACATTGACATAGTTCCCCCTAGTTTATTGAATATTAGAGTTGGGAAAATAATACAGTGCCAGAGACATGAGAATGCAGACAAGCTATATGTGAGCCAAATTCAGATTGAAGAAAATTCCATGGAAGATAATGAGAATGCAGAGGCAAAAATAGTTCAGGTGTGTTCCGGATTGGCAGACTTCATACCCATCGAGAAAATGAAAGATAGAAAAGTTGCAGTTTTGGCAAATTTGAAGGCATCCAAAATGAGGGGAGTTAAATCAGAAGCCATGTTGTTAGCAGCAGAGAAGAAGTTCGGTAGCGATACCGAATTGAGTGAAGTAAAGGTTGAATTGATCAATCCGCCTAGAAACGCCAAGATAGGGCAAAAATTACATTTCGATCACTTTGTATCAGACGAATTTCCTTCAAAATTGAAAAGCAAGGCATGGCAAGAGATACAGAGCCACTTGAAGACGACTGCAACTGGAGACGCTGCGTATGTAACAGAAAATGGTGAAGAGTGCCTCTTGAAGACTATTGATCACGCATCAGAGTGTGCTTCCGCAGATACTTTAACCAATGCAATAATACGTTAAAATAGCATGTTTTGTCCGTATATTCATATTTAAAAGCTCATAGGCAACTTATATATATATTTCTGAGTATGATCTAAGAAGAAGACTTTGTAGTTCTTAAGTAAGACTTCAACATGGTGAAGTCACCGAACTTGGTCTTTGCATCCTCATCTGATACGGTTGGAGGAATAATGACATCCTCACCAACAGACCAATCAATTGGAGTGGCAATACCATCCTTGTCAGCTAATTGTAAAGCATCGATAACCCTCAAAACTTCAGAAGAGTTTCTACCAGTTGAGGCAGGATAGGTCATAATTAATCTTACCTTTTTAGCTGGATCAATGATGAATACAGATCTAACAGTTGGAACCATACCCTTACCAATGTTTTCGAAATCAGATGCCGAACACATGTCATACAAAAATGCAACCTTTCTGTCAGCATCCGCAATGATAGGATAAGTAAACTTAGCACCACCAGAAGTAACATCTTCAATATCCTTAATCCATGCTTTGTGGCTTTCAACACCCTCAGTAGATAAACCAATCAACTTAACACCTCTCTCGCTGAATTCCGGGGCAAGTCTTGCGAAAGCTCCTAATTCTGTGGTACAGACTGGGGTGAAGTCCGCTGGGTGGGAAAATAAAACGATCCATTGATTACCAATGTATTCATGGAAATCAATCTTACCTTCAGTAGTTTCGGCAGTGAAGTTTGGTGCCACAGACCCAATTCTTATTCTTGGTTGCTCTGAGGCATTGAACGTAGAATATAATTGAGTACGAGCTAATTGAACACTAGATCTAGCATATTGTTGGCCAATTGCACCTCTTGCAGTTGGAATTGAGTTTCTGAAAGCAACTGAACGCAATAATTGTCTACTGAACATCTTCCGGTATATTTTTGTTAATCAATTGTTAAAAATCGAAAGGAGCTCGGGTACTTACATATATATTCATTATTCATTATTAGTCGGAAGCAATTATTCCACCTCACGTGATTATTGAATAGTATAAGTTAACAAGATCATAAACATTAAATACTATATACATATAACAAAACTAATAAGAAGTAGAAACATAAGCGCAGAACGTAGAAAAAATATAGTAGATATTGGGGCCATCAAGGTTTTAATTTTGTACATCATAAGCATCAATTGTAGATTAGTTTTCAGGAATCATATTTGCGTCGAACCAACCTAGGAAATCATCATCTTGGTAATTATCATTATTTATCCAACCATCAGATTGTTTCTGGAAAAAATTATCCATTTGGTCCGCTACTCCATTAACTACTGAGTGATTTCCACCAATATATTGGAAATTTGCTGGGTTTGGAGTACCCATGGTGTGTACTTCAGCCAACGAATCGCCAGGCGAAAATAACATAGACTGGCCCAGTGGCACTTGCTCAATTTGTGGTTGATAATGGGTTTTGGTAGCTGAAGAAGCTATGTTTGAGTTGTTTACCGGATAATTTGAAGTTGGGACGGATGACGAATTTATTATGGTATCTTGGTTTGTATTTCTCGAATCGATATCTCTCATACTACCCGTTGCTTCAAGCATAGCGAGTGGAATACCATTGATTTCCAATGGTTTGGATAAACCATTGGCATTTGCATTCAGCTTAGCTTGGGTTAATGCATGGTCAGTCGGCACTAAAGTTGTGACAGTTGTACCATTCGGAGTGGTAGTTGTAATTGTTTTGAAATCATCCTTAGTGATTTGATTATAGAATGGCAAGGGTAAAGGTTTTCTTTGATTCGAGAATGATGATATATCATTTTCTTCTTTGGATTCATACTTAACCCGTTTGTCTTCAGGTGGATGTGACTTATCGGTAAGGGTTCGTCTTCTAGCTTCATGTATACACCATACCAAATCATAAAACAACGAAGCAGTTAAATGTGATCTCATTCTCGTAATTATGCTACCACCTATTTCTTTATTATCGGATAGGAAAACCTCTGGATATGTATACAAAACAATATTCAAATTCTCCAACACTTTTGCGGTTCTCGAAATATCGTTCTGTAATTCCTTCCACGATGATAACGTATTCCTGAATAATCTATGAACGGTAACAATCAGCTGTCTGGAACTATCCACGTACTTGTCGATTAGGTAACGAGATAAATGCAACTTGAACAACATCAAAACCGAATATGTGATGGCTTGTCTGACATAAATAGGAAATTCAATTAGTAATATAGTATTACTACTGATCATTTGTGATGTAACGGTGATAATTCTCGTAGCCGAATGATAGGCTGCACTAACATATTTAACCTGGTCTTCAATTGGTGTACCTGGTAAAAATGCAAAGCAGCAGATCATTAGTTTAATATATAAATAATAAATTTCAATGGAAGAACCGTTTTCAATAGGCAACTTGAATTTCAATCTTTCCAATTCTCTATCCAACGTGTTTAAGGAGCCTGCACGGTTCAGAGGCTCCAAAAGACCATCTGGTCTAGTTACAGAAATTCCCATAACATTAACCAATTTGCATTGGAAAATGGATAATGAGATTAAACAACGGAAATTTTTAGGTAAGCTTTGGTCAACTCTTGCATTTTCCAATAAATAATCTGTAGTATTAATCAGCGGCGGCAAGCCTAATACAGAAGACCAGAATTGCTCACAGAAAAATACGGCTAACCAAGTCCTCGTTCTCCAAAGTTCAGCATCAGGCCCCAAACTGGCTTGAGTTCTGCTGAATTCTTGAATGAATTCACCACCTCTATGTAAACCTAATTGTAATGATAAATTCTTTGCTAACCCAATAAACCTGTAAGAACAGTCGTCCAAAACCTTTTCGTTTGGCAATGGCCATATGGAGAGCACAACAAGTGCTTGAATAACATGTGTTGATCTTGGTGTATGTGTCCAGCAAGTTTCAATTGCTAAGTGCTTAATTAATGACGCTAATGACATGTATAACGTAGGTTCTGGTTCAGATAATGCTGCCGTTAGAATGACCGACCAAAATAAAAGCTTTGACTTATGATATAATTCTGTGGCAGAATTTGAGGTAATTATTGGTAAAAACGGCAAATGTTTAGTAATAAACCGGTCATGGAGTTCGTTCGCTTTGTCCAAAGGAACAGAGACATCGCCAAGAACAAATTCGGGAATAGTTTCAAATTCTTCTTCGTCTTCTTTTGCAAATTGACCTAAGTTATCATACTTTTTTTCCACAGTGGGCGAATTATCAGTTGATGTTTCGTGTAAAATATGACCCAATGGGGCTGAAGTAGGAATTGCATCGTTAAGTATTTGATTTCCTTGCAACGGATTGGCTGGTGATAAATTAGCACTAGTATTTACATGAGGAAACCCCGAAGCAAAAGAATGCGGTGAATTATCTGACTGAAATTGCGACGGAGTGTTCCCGTTCGAGAAATCCGAAACAGTACCAGCAGATCTTTGGATAGGAGTTGTATTATATAGTTGATTTTGTGTCATGCTACTAAACGTTGGCTGCTGCTGTTGTTGTATGAAGTTCATGTTATGTTGGTTTAATGCTTGAGTTAAAAGGGACTCGTTTTTTGTCAACATTTCAATTTTAGCTTTTAGTTCATCAACGTCACTCTTTAATGACTGGATCTGCGACCCCTTCTTAGGCCTGAACTGTGGATCTATCTCACACTTTAATCCCATCTTATCACACCTATGGCACGGATTCGGATAATTATCCGATGCGTTACACTTAATCTTGTGTTGACGACAAAAAGTACAAGATGTAACAGGCCTATGACCTGTTTGCTTCGACCCTTTATCTCCTGACTGCCCCATGCTTGAAGCTTCACTCAAACTCTGAGATTTCTGTTTCTTTACCACGCTAGCATTATTGGCAGGTAACGACCGTCTCTTGTTTCCTCCACCAGGCGACCCACCTGCAACACCAACGGATGGCTTTGGAAGTATTGACTTTATTCTGGACTTTTCCATTTGAAAGATAACTTATTAACTAACTTTCCTAACGGAAACTTTCAAATCTTGCTTCCAATATTGTTATCAAAAAGATCCAACTAAAGAATGATTCGAGATTTTCAATTACAAATCAGTAGTATATTTTTGTATTTCAACGACGATTCAAACTATCTGAAAGGATAAGCTGAATATGTAACACGGATAATATGTTATTCAAAGACTAATATAATCAAATATCCTATATCGAATAAATTTTCTATACTAGAGTTGCCAGTATTTGTCTCCAGTATGATTTTTTTATGGGAATTGGTGTTACACGCCCGGAAATGGGGGTTACCCGACTGATTGATGAAAAAGATAAAAATTTTTCGCAGATTTGCGCAATCCCACGGCAGAGTTTTGTACGCAGATCGGTTAGATAATTTTGATTTCCGTTTTGAGTAATTAGGCAAGAGTTCTTCTTGTTGGTGGGTTCTTATACAGGCTAACGAGTCATACAATAGGCAAGGCTTAAGCGTTGACGGCATTTGAAAGGCAATTGAGATCACAATTATGTAAATGAGTTGGAAAAATGCATCGAAGAGAACAATTAATGACGTAACCGAAAAGTGAACAAAAATATATTAGTGCAGAGTACAAACTATATAGGGCTAATTATCATCATCTTCTGTTTTAGGATCGCCTATACCATCCTCATAGATAGCGAACACACATTCACTTTCGGGTAAACAAGGACTGTCGTAGATCTTACAAATTCTCTGTTCTGCTCTGCCCTTTTTAAATGACAATCTTGTAGTGGAACTGTGGGCAATAATGTTACCACCGATAGGTTTTTTAGGGTCTGGGTTGAACATGGCGCTAGCACCGTCAACCTGTGCCACAACTTGGTTTGTTATTACAACAGCAATACCAAATTCATCTGCCAATCTCTGCAAGGTTCTCATGTACTTGGCTACATGCGTCTGTCTCGCCGATAATTCGGCACGCCCTGAATAATCCGTTCTGTAGAGGGACATGATTGAATCTACAATCAAGCATGAGAACCGAGATTCAGACATCATCTGTGCTGCATGGTTCAATAATTGGAATTGGTGCTCGGCATTGTATGCCCTCGCATATGCAACGTTATCTAAGCAATCTTCCGGATTCAACCCATATCTCTGAGCAATTGACACCAAACGAACAGGTCTGAATGTTCCTTCTGTGTCAATGTACAAACATTTACCTTCACCACCCCCCATATCGATCGGTAATTGGCATGTAACGGCCAAAGTATGACACAATTGTGATTTTCCGGTTCTAAACTCCCCAAATACCTCAGTAATAGATCCAGTCTCTATTCCGCCTCCCAATAACGTGTCCAATTGCTTGGAACCAGTGGTTATACATATAAGTTCGGATCTTCTGCTGTGAAATTCTGATGCAGTGGTAAAACCTAAGGGCACCACTTTGGCGGCCTCAAGAGAAATTTTGTCGGCCTTGGCCTCTGATATCCCCTTCACCAACAATAACGCCTTTTTAGGGGTGTATGCGATACTTTCGATCGTATGGTATCCTTCAGCCTTTAACTTTCTGATATCGCCCGATGTGATCCCATTGCCTTCGAGTTGTTCGATCAATAATGGTCCACTAAGGCCATCTTCTTCTTCACCGATAGAAGCCTCATGTTCGTTCGTTTGCGCTCCTTCTGTCTCTGTCATCATGTATATATTAATCAGTAAATATGATATTATATCTAGATAAACCTAAGGTAGTATGATTAGTATGGCGCGTTAAGTCAAAATAAACAAAAAAAAAAAAGGCGCGAGGCAAAAGTCGTGTCGAAATCAATTCGTTGCTCATTAATAATGGCTCAGATTCTGGTCCAGTTCCATTCTATTCAAAGCCCGACTGAACACTTTAAACCCCTCTTGAGCTACTTTGAGATAGGAATCGTAGTCAAGTTCTTATTCTTTTCTATATGAATTGGGTATACGGAACACTTTCTTGGGAATTGGTATACCATGCCATTTTTTACAACAGTATTACTTGGCTGCGAATTAATGAAAAATGTGATCAACTTCCTATGTATTAGTTTTTATATAATAGCTTATTTAACGATATAAATTCTACCTTCATATGGACGTAAAGTATCATCAACTGTACTTACAACGTTTGAGCAAATCAACTTGAAATTTCCCGTTATCAATGGTTCGAACTTCACACTTTCTAAGCTGCAATTCAAAGCTATGTAGGAAGTTTCACTATTTGTTTCCTTCAAATATGTGAAAACTTGCTTATTATCATAATCAAGGACTTTTAAGGAACCATATATAAATAAATCTTTGTATTCCTTTCTTAACCTTAAAGACTCCTTCCAAAATGACAATATAGATGAAGGGTCATTGATTTGGGATTGAACGTTGATTTGTTTGTAATTATCATTCACTCTCATCCATGGCTTACCAGTAGTAAATCCCCCATTTTCAGTTGAGTCCCATTGAACAGGAGTCCTAGCATTATCTCTAGCCAAAAGATTAATAACATCCATAAGTTTTTCTAACTTGGTAGGATCGCAACCATGTTCCTCCTGGTAAGTTTTGAAGTAGTTTGCTGCCTCTACATCAAGATACTCTGTAATCGGCCAAGAGCGAGGTATATTTGTCATTCCGATTTCTTGACCTTGGTATAAAAATAGGGTTCCTGTTAAGGTGATCTGAAGCATGGTTAATAACTTACCAGACATAGATCTAAGCTTAGGTGAAGATTCATTTCCAAATCTTGAAATTGATCTTGGTCTATCGTGGTTTTCTGTAAAAACTGTAGACCATCCATCGGTGTTCTTGAAATAATCATCCTGATCGATAATGGCCTTCTTCATATCAACCAAATCAAATCCACTGTATCTATACCTGTCTTTACTGACAGAGCCAACATTTACTAAATGGAATAAAAATATCATGTTCATTTCTTTCTCTTTGGCGCTGACATATTTCAAAGCTTCTTCCTTGGTGGAATGTCCTACTTCTCCAACAGTCATAGCGTCATACTTTGATATTACTTGTTTAACCATGTCCTTATGAAATTCATGAATTCTTGGGCCATGTTGGAAATACATATCTGCAGGTTGCCATTTAGATTCTGGGAATACAATTGGCGCATCAGAGAAAGATTGAACTTTAGACCATTTCCCAGCAACGTCAATACGGAACCCATCGACACCTCTTTCAAACCAAGTCTTAAGAGCTAAGTCATAAATAGCCTGTCTCGTTTCTGGGTTTTCCCAATTCAAATCTGGCATAGTATCCGTGTAGATATGTAAAAAATATTCACCTGTTGTTTCATCATATTTCCAAGCACTTCCAGAAAACCGCGATAACCAGTTGTTAGGAGGTTGCCTATTACCATCTAAATCATATTTGGGTTTTCTCCATATGTACCAGTCTCGTTTTGGATTGGTTTTGGAAGAGCTAGACTCTTTAAACCACTTGTGTTCCGCAGAAGTATGATTCGCAACCAAGTCCAAAATTAACTTCATGCCTCTTCTGTGAGTTCCGTCTATCAATGTCTGCATGTCTTCTATAGTACCATACTTGGGGTATACAGTTTCGTAATCGGATACATCGTAGCCCATATCATCTTGCGGTGAATCAAACATTGGCGAAAGCCAAATTACGTCAATTCCCAACTCTTTGATATAATCTAATTTTGAGATAATACCTGGAATATCGCCAATACCATCACCATTTGAGTCCTTATACGAAGCTGGCCATATTTGGTATACAGTGGCATCTTTCCACCAGGTGTAAGAAATAGTCATAATATATAGAACTGTCTTACTAGTTAACAGAGTTTAATTACTAGACTTGATCACTTATTTTATTTCAGACGTTGGTCTCTATTTATATTTCTTGTACGCTTTATTACTTCGTACTTTTGTACACCTCTGGAAAAATTACTTCCGTAGTGTTTTGACTTAATTGGTTCCCAACAAAGGTACTACATTAGGTGAAATCGAAATCCGGAGGAATTAGCGAAATGTTTTCCTAAGTAGAATTAGTAAAATTGTTGCGAATTTACTGCGAACCCATTCTTCTAACCATTCAACTCGAGCGACGGATACTTTCATAACAATAGTGTATTTGCTCTAGGAATGGGGTGGGTGGGGTATACTGAAAGTTTTGGGTAACCTAAGTGTACAATAGCATTATTATCGTACAAATTGTATTCAACATCCCCCAGCATATCGCCAAATTATTGCGAAATTATTGCGACTACTCAAAAGGTGATCGAATGTACTGTATGAATAAACTTCACAATAAATGTTCAAAAAATTGTTGCGAAGAAATTGCGAAAAAATTTCAATGGAATTGACTATTGCAACAAATGATGCGTAAACTGACTGATATTATTCAACTTACAGTATCTTATAGACTGTGTGGAGACTTTGCATAATATTTCGTATCTTATAGATGGATATATAAGAGTATAAGGCCTCATGTTTCTGTTTCCTGAGATAGTTCGTAGTTGACATTGTTTCGTTCAATAAAGCAGAATGTCTACAGAATTTGTTGAAGATATTGATAAGCCTGGAAATTCGGCTAAGGTTAACGAAAAAATCCAAAAATTTAAAAGCATAGAATCTAATGCTGAAATGGAAGACTATGTCTCAAAATTCATTGATGCTTCTGATAATGCCAAAGCTGAAGATAATAAGGAAAAGCTGATGTCTCTTAAGGAAGGTATTAAAGCATTTCCAAAAGCTGCAATGTGGTCAGTAATATTATCTTCAGTTCTTATAATGGAAGGTTATGATACAAATTTATTAAGCTCCTTTTATGGACAACCTGCGTTTGCAAAAAAGTTTGGTGAATTTTTTGAAGATGTTGGTGAATACCAGATCCCGGCAAAATGGCAAACATCGTTATCCATGTGTGTATATGTTGGAGAAGTTCTTGGGTTGTTTGCAGCGGGTATTATAAATGATAAAATTGGTTATAGGAAGACATTAATCGGTGCGTTGATGCTTACCACTGCGTTCATTTTTATAGTGTTCTTCGCTCAATCAGCTGGCATGTTATTAGCAGGTGAATTATTATTGGGACTCCCATGGGGTGTTTTCCAAACCTTACCAGTGTCTTATGCATCAGAAGTTTGTCCTATGGTTTTGCGTATTTATTTAACCACATATGTTAATTTGTGCTGGTTATTTGGCCAGTTAATTAGTTCTGGCGTCCTTCGTGGCTTTTCGGGTGATAGCTCAAAATGGGCATACAAAGTTCCTTTTGCGATTCAGTGGGTATGGCCAATTCCAATTATGATCGGAATTTATTTAGCACCTGAATCTCCTTGGTGGTTAGTTAAAACTGGAAGAATAGAGGAAGCTAAAGAGTCCCTTCTGAGACTCCTTAGCGAAAGCCATAATTCAGACATCAAAAATACTATGATAGACATGACTTTAGATAAGATGAAATTGACAATTCAACAAGAGGAACGGAATGAATCTGAAACTGCTTCGTATTTTGAATGTTTTAAAGGTACGTCATTTCGTCGGACAAGATCTGCAGCCCTTGTGTGGTTATCTCAGAACCTTACAGGAACATCATTAAGAAAATACTCGACATATTTTTTTATCCAGGCTGGCCTTAGTACTGATATGTCATTTACTTTTTCAATTGTACAATATGTATTGGGAATTGTCGGTACCCTTAGTTCGTGGTTTTTGGAGAAAAAGGTAGGCCATTTTACCCTTTATTTCTATGGATTATGTGGAATGTTCACCATATTGATGTTAGTTGGTGGTCTTGGTTGTTCTTCCGGCGAAAACATATCATGGGCAATCGGATCATTATTGCTTGTTTTCACGTTGGTTTATGATTTGTCACTTGGGCCTATGGTTTACTGTCTTGTTACAGAAATTCCGTCCGTCAGGCTTCGATGCAAAACTATTATCCTAGCCCGTTGTACCTACAGCATTGCAGGTATCATCATAGCGATTATAACACCTTATATGTTGAATCCTACAGCATGGAATTGGCAAGCAAAGAGTGCTTTCCTTTGGGGAGGCTTTGCGTTTCTTGCGATGGTTTGGAGTTATTTCGAATTACCTGAGACTAAGGGTAGAACTTTTGCAGAATTAGATGCTTTATACGAGAGTCGCACCAAAGCTCGGCATTTCAAACATATTATACCAGAGTTATTCAATGCGGAGGACCTTATTAAGAAGATGGGTGACGATAAAATTAAAGATTTTGTTGATCAAGGGAAGAATGAAACGGTTTAGAACGGACTTTAAAACAATTTTGTATTTTTATATGCTGCAATAATATTTTCGATTTTATAGTTTTAGTTCATATATGATTTGATGCCAACCAAATGAGACAAAATATGACAATTTATTTCTATTAGTTTGTTACTTCCTTTATAAGTAATCAGCGAGTTGTATTGAAACCATATAGTATCAGAGTTGTGCCGTTCTTAAGTGTGAATTAAAAATATCCATAAAACATTAATACTTTATTGCTATATAAATGTAAAACATTACTTTAGTAACTAAGAAGAATTATGATGATAACTAGTTGCTTCTTCTGCTGATACTCTGAAATTATTTATGTCTGATAGTGATAGTGCCAGTATTCTTGAACTTGGTTTTGGGCTTTCATTTTTTGATAACTCTACAATATTAGAGTCAGATGCTAAAATGTGATGTGAAAACAGCTCATTTGTTAAGAATGTTTCGTCATTAAATTCAGATAAATTTTCTGTGAACAAATTTACAAGGTGTTCACTAGCAGCTAATGACCTTGAGTTAACTATAGTCTCTATATTATGATATAAGGTCGTAGGAATTGGGACATTACTTTTGAGGCTTCTTATCAATTTAAAAATCCTTTCAAGCACTTGCGGAGCAACAATTTCATTGTAATGGTAATTAAATTTAGGAGACGCTTTATAAGATTCAGCCAAAGAATCGGCAATTTCAAGAAGCTTTAATCTAGCGCCTCTCCCATTTAATTCAAAAGCAAATAATGGCAAATGCTCTGTAAAACTTAAAAAGTCTCTCGCTATCTTTATTGGAAATTGGATAGATAGGCAATTTTCGGATGTCATTTTGTCAGTTAGTAGGCGCTGCTTCTTAGATATATGCCAGGCCAAACATTTCATCCAATGTTGAGAAAGCAAGACATTAACTTGTTGAATTTCTGACATGTAATGCTTGATATTAACTGCTTGTAAGCGATCCTGAATTTTGATGATCAGTTGAGCAGAAAGGGAATAGTCAGATCCTTGTAATAATTGCTCAAATATATCTGCAAGCGAGGAAGTATGTAGATCGATTGATATATTATCAAAAAACTTTCTATTTGGACTAGAAAACACTCTTACCAATTCCATAAATCCCTCAAGAATAGTTGGATATTCTTCGTTTTCTAAAGTTGGATAGGGAATAGTCGGTTCCAAAACAATAGGAAGCTTATCTTCAATACACATATATCGTTCAGTGATAAGAAGCATGTAATATATCTTTCTCATTCTATGTACTTCTTGTTCACCCATGTCCGTATATGTATTTATATCATGCAAGCGTAATATTTGAGCAATAGAAATAGCTTCTCGGAGGTATGATATCGCTGATGGTATTCCCCCATCAGAAATTCCATAGTAACAATAAAGGAAAAAGCACGACAACAACGTCTCCCCGCAAGGCTTGTCTCTGTGGTTATTTAAGTATCTTATTCTCAATACTTCCGCTGCAAAATAATTGGGTTGGTGGCTATTTGGAATTTTGATCGGTTTATCAGATGTTACAAAATTGATTCTTCTAGAAATGGCAGCACATACAGCACACCCTAAGGCGTAAGCATAAAACCCTTCGTCTGGCTTATTTTCTTTTAAAGTTTCTAATATTCGGCCAGTTAAAGTGTCTATTGATAACACTGGCCATATCCCATAAAACCAAGACTGGTACATTTGTAGAAATGGAAAAAGCTCATCAAATGAAATATTTGTCATCTTGGTGTCAAGATTGCTAAGCCTATCAGCTCCATAACTATCAATTTTATGTCTTGATTTATCATTAATCTTTGGTCCTGGTTTTCTTCTACCTCGTTTGTCTGTACAAGGGATGTCCTGACCTTTACACCGAAAACAAGGTCGTTTCTGTTCGCATCGTACTCTTCGGCGTGAACACTCATCACAAGGCCGAATATAGTTCGGCCGTATCCTTTTGTTTTCACTCTGACCCATGGTAGTCTCTATTTTATCTTCTGAAACCTCAAGTTTGAACAAAATCATATACTCTGATTTCCCCGCCTTTTTTGATCTTTGTCGGGTTTGTATCACTATCGATTAGAATAATTGTTTTATGGTTTAACTATACAAGGGGAATGATGAACTAGGGAAATATTCTTTACTCTACGTGATATTCGATAATAATATCATTATGAATAATCAGTCATTTTCAATAGTATAATTTCCTCTAATTTCAAAAGCCCGCCATACAGTTATCTTGTGATATGCTGTTTCAGATTCTGCAAGTTATGGAAAAGGATCGCATTCGTGAGTTTTACTCTTAATTCTGGGCAGTCGTATTTCTTGTTCGTACTCAATATATTCTTTAATAAACTGACTACGTCTTACCCTTACCAGCATTGTGAGTTCCGTTTGCCGCATAGTTAACAGTTCACCGGCTATTTGGTCGTCTATTTAGCCTACATAACATTTAAATCTAATTTCTTTTATTTATAACCACATCAAACTAACGTCCTCTCGTATACTACTCCATCTCGTGTACTACTTCAACTCTAGTCTAAACCCTATCAGTGCTTCCCAGACACTCGCCGCACCAATCCACTATCTGGTGGATGGCCGTCCTGCAGACAAAATACCATGTCTTGTTCTCTAATATCCTAATCGCTACTAGGGTGTATCACACCAACGTCCCGATATTTGATTACTTCAGCTGCACACCCCTGTTACGTTCGCAAACCTAATTCGATGGACTAATACATGACTAATGTCCTGCTATGCAACGAAAACCTAACGGATTAATCTGCCATTGGTATATCCCAACAGCGATTGACAACCAGTTACAATTTCATCTCGACAATCGCTACCCACCTACACTACTTATCTACCCTGTCAGCCGTTTCCATCGTTAGCCGTGGATACCGATGTAAGGTCTTTTATGTCTCCTGCGACCGCTGGTACATGCTGGTCGTAACAAAGCGGTTATAATATCCATGTTGTTGCAACAAACCTTATCGTACCATACTCGCGTAACAGTTTTATCGTGTATCTGGTACGCACCCTTACTCTTTGCCGAGAACCCAATATTTACACTTACGAAAAGTCTAAAAGGTCTGGCACTCCCCTCATTCGTAGTAACCCAGTTGGGGTTAGATCGTAACGATATCTATCACAATGTAAATAACACGATATCCATGTGGAAAATACTGCATTTCTTTCGCGACCGCTACAATAGTCAACTTTACCGTCGTCATATCCAACTAGAACTTCTGCCCCTGTTCGCCGCTTGCTGGTGAATGCGATTGTTCCATCGCATTGTACCTCGCTGGCTGTTGTTTACATTATTCACTAATGCGGTCTATTGACGATGCGAATCTAAATATGAATATGGTCGTGTGGAACCCACATTGTAAACAAAAACCATTTTGCAAAATCAAAACACATTGTCAGGTGCAGTCAAACAGAATGCTCCGGTTCAGAAATACATATCATTTGGGGTCTTTCTAATATTTTCTACGTAACAAAAACCCAGTTGTCCAGAAAGATCGTAGAAGATAGCACTTCAACCATACGCATCACCGTTTACACGTAGCTAACACTTCGCGCCCACGAAAGGAACGAGCGACCGATTAGATACATTGCAAACGCTACTAGAACAATTTATTTATTTTTGACACTAGAGATTTCATAACTACAGCGGGAAAGATACAACATACACATAGGGTCGAAACAAGGATCCCAGCCAACCCAAATATTGAACTAGACGACTACGCTTAATAGCGCGAAAACTTAGAGAAGATTCATCACAAATAAACAAATAAATGTCGTCACAAGAAGTGACGAAAGTGGAAGAAACCACGAACCAGCATAAGGCTATCAATAACCCTAATGTGGTCAAGAGAATACATCGAGAGGTGAGATTTGGCCTGTATATTTTGGGTTCAACTTTGGGAGAAGGTGAGTTTGGGAAAGTGAAGCTCGGCTGGCGTAAAGATGGGAAGCATCCGAGCCAGGTAGCTATTAAGTTGATAAAGCGAGACACCATAATGAAGGACTCAGAGAGTGAGATTAAGATTCACCGTGAAATTAATTCGTTGAAGATGTTGAACCATCCTAATATCGTGAACCTTGTTGAGGTCATGAAAAGTGGAAAGTATATTGGTATAGTACTAGAATATGCATCAGGGGGTGAATTATTTGACTATATCTTACAACACAAATACTTGAAGGAAAACATTGCCAAAAAGCTCTTTGCCCAGTTGGTGAGTGGAGTCGACTACATGCATTCAAAGGGGTTGATTCACAGAGATTTGAAGTTAGAGAATTTGCTTTTGGACAAGCATAAGAATGTCATTATTTCAGACTTTGGTTTTGTCAACTCGTACAACAAGGACAAAAATGATTTGATGAAGACTTCATGTGGATCTCCATGCTATGCTGCCCCTGAATTGGTGTTGACACAAGCTCCGTATGAAGGAAGAAAAGTCGATACCTGGTCTTTGGGGGTTATCTTGTACGCGATGTTGGCAGGATATTTACCCTTTGATGATGATCCAGAGAATGAGGATGGTTCAGACATCGTAAGATTATACCACTACATCTGCAAAACACCCTTGACATTCCCCGAATACATTTCTCCTTTAGCAAGAGACTTGCTCAGAAAAATTATTGTTCCCGATCCAAAGAAGAGAATAACTATTAAGAATATCAAAAACCATCCGTGGTTGACTCCATACGTTAATTTGTTATCTGTCACTCAACCAGAATGGGACAAAGTACACAAGGATAACAAAACCGCTAATACAAAGTCAGCAGCTACTGCTAATAACAGTTACACCAACCTTATCCACTCCAACACTAATAAGAGGTTTTCGATGATCAATGAAAAAACTAATAGTTCTTCATTGATGATGCCAGCTGGTAGATCATATTCATCTACAAATGTAGTGAATCAGTTATACTCTAACCCTTCGGCTCCAACTACTTCATCGTCATTAGCTAATGCTGTGGCATTATCCAAGCCAAAAGATTCTGCTTCTGAGAGATCAAGAACACCATCTCCAACTAAGCAATTACCTAACGGTAATAATTACAGTTCTACCAATTACCAACGAGGACACGCTAAATCCACATCTATATCAAATCCTTATTCTTCTGCAAGTAATGCATTGAAAGCAATGGTCACTGAAAACGATAGCAAAAGAAATTCTTTGGTATCTTTGGATTCAACCACTTCGTCTATGATTTCGCTAACATCCTCCACCAAACCTGCTCAACATACCCATTTACCAAGTCCTCACTTACCGAGATCTACAACTTACACAGGATCTGCCATTTCTACAATCGCTGAGAGTCCCTCCAAGCCAACCCCAGCTACGCCTCCCGCCCCGGATAATGAATCTAATGTATCACATAACACTGCATCAAGCAGTAACATTACTAATTTGAAAACTAATAGTTCATCAAGAGAATCAGCGAAGCTACCTCACGCTAATAAGAAACCTAGGCCAACATCTTATCACCCGTCATCAATGTCTGCATCATTAATGAGTAGTAATGGTTCATCTTTACAAGATTACATTAAAATTCCAACGCCTCTTTTACCAATACCTCAGTTGTTATCCACTTCCCCAACCAAGGCATCACCAAGTTCTGAAACCTCCAGCCCAGTATTCACAGACACTAACAACTCAAGTCCCACTATGAGGTCTAATGCATCTATCAATTCCAGGAGAAACTCTGTCGTTACTCATGTCCACGTTAATGGCGTTTTGACAAGCGAAAGTAATGCAAATAATGAAAATAAAAGAAATTCTGCTCTAAGTTATTTGGAAGATAAAATGGATGCATTAGAATTAACTGAGCTGCACAGCCCGCTGAAACCAAACAGACCAGCTTTCACAGACAATGAAACTGACACAAATATCACCCCTCAAATAAACCAACAGCCTATATTTGACGGACATACGGAATCACCAGTAATTCATAGTCATATTGACGAGGAAAGGCAAGTGAAGGACCAGTCTGTAGCAGATAAAGAAGTAGCGGCCGACGAACAGCCTGCTGCGGACGAACATCCTTTTGTAAATGTCACTAACCAAATGGATGAAAATAATGCTGTAGATTTGGCATTAGAAAAAGAATCAATTTCTGAAGCACCAGAGGAATCAAGTGTATCACCATACTCACAAGATCGTACCAACAAACAGGATAACGCAGCGCTGGAATTTGAAGAACCAAGACATACGTTTGAAGCACAACCTGCTGAACCCGTGTCTCAAACAATTAAGGATGAACCTGTGGTTTCTTTAGACGAGCAATTAATTAAGAAGGACCATGTTAACGCTCTTGATCAACAGGAAAAGGAAAATCTTGACAGAAAAACAACCAATACCAAAAAGGAAACATCAAGAGAAGTAAACAAATCTTCTGTAAAGGAGATTAAGGACAATAAGAAGCGTAATAGGTTTAGTTTGCTATCATTCTATAGCAATTATAATGGATCTTCATCTTCAAATGTTGTTTTGCAGCAGGCTCCTACTAGTAATGCTTCTCATGGCGGTAAGAGGATTTTAGAACCATCATCGGAGCAAAATGTTCCAACACAACCTCAAGACCAAAAACGAAACGTCTCCAATTCTTCCGGTAAATCATCAACATCCAAAAAATCCAACAATAGTGGTACCGCTCATATATATTCTAATAATGGGAAAGAAGCCAGTGCCGCAAGAAAGGTCATGGACTTTTTCAAGAGAAGGAGTGTTAAGATTGGCTAATTTAAACGCTCTTGAATGAATTATTCAAAGCATCTACTTTTTTTGATTCTAAGGCAATAAGCATCAAAGCTGTTATTTTGGCACAAATTTACAACCATTATTGCAGTATATATTTTTCTGATTTAATTTAGATATTTCACATCTCTTTCATGATTGTTGTATATTTTATGGTTTCATCAATCTGTTGATTTTCTTATAGTGCATTTAATGAATTTTTAAAGTCTTTACCGGAAGCTCTTTATGATCGATACTTTTTGTGTCATTATAGAAAAATATAAGGTCCATTTTTTTTCACACAGATTTTTGATTTAGAGTTCCTTAGATAGATTGTAAATATTTGAATACTTTTGTGATATGGAAGAAAAAGTAATATCTCAAGAGCTGCTGTCTCGAGTAACACCAGACCTTGATGAAGAAAGGAACATATTAAATTCTGTATCCAATGGAGTCAGTCTGCAAAATATTCATGCGCAGCAAAATGGCTCAGATGATGGATTGGAGTCATTAGAGGAAGATACTGACGACCCCAATTATACGTCTTCGTCAGATGAATATGAACTTGAAGAGAATGATGAGTCGTTATCGACAACTATTATGCACGAGATTCAAGAGGGAACATACACATGCTTGGTATGCATATCTGAAATTGATCCCTTCTCAAAAGTCTGGTCTTGTGATAACTGCTATCGTGTGTACGATATAGACTGTATCAAAGATTGGGCAATTAGAGGTTCATCAAAAGATCAGTCGAGAAAAACTTGGAAGTGTCCATCTTGTAATGTGGAAACTAAGAAAATACCCAAGAAGTTTTCTTGCTGGTGTGGAAAAACTACTAATCCGGCACCAAATCCTTTGAATCCGTTCAGTTGTGGTAACCCGTGTAACGAGCCATATGCTAATTGTATTCATAATTGTAGTTCCATATGCCACCCAGGCAAGCATCCAGTTTGTGGTGCAATCGGACCAGTTATGAAATGTAAGTGTGGTAAGTTCGAAAGACAATTACCGTGCTTAATTACTCCTTATGAACATAGTTGGAGATGTGACTCTCCTTGTGAAACTGTCGTTTGTAATTTAGGCCATAAATGTGCAATTGGTGAATGCCATCTGGGCTTCTGTGGTCAATGTCAAGAAACTGTTAAAGCAAAGTGTTACTGTGGCAAAGAAGCTATGGATATTAAATGTTATAACCGTGTACCAATGAAATGTACCACATTATCCGGAAAGCTGAGTTGGATTGGTGAAAGCAAATGTTCTAATTTGACAACTGTTTATTATGACTGTGCTATGCATTTTGAACAGATTGAATGTCAACCGTTACCTACAACTACCAAAATATGTGATTTCTCACCATCGAGTATCAATACCTGCTACTGTGGAAAAACTATTGTTGATTCCTCCAGAAGAACAAAATGTACCGACCCAGTGCCAGAATGTGACTCAGTATGTGGCAAAACTCTTAAATGTGGATGTAAATGTTTGTTAAAATGTCATTCAGGTGAATGTATTTGCTACAATATAATAGAGGAAAAATGCTCATGTGAAAACTATTCCTTTTTGGTTCCATGCCAATTTCTTCAAGAAGGCTACAAACCTAAATGTAATCATAGGTGTCCCGTTTTGCTAAACTGCCGGAAACATGTTCATAAGGAAGTGTGTTGTCCGTATGAGCAAATAGCTCTTAAACGCGAGAGAGTGAAAAAGAAGGCTATTAGAAATAGAATTCGTTCAAATTTTAATAATGATGAAGAATTAATGACGATGGAGCCAATACACATTTGCACACGTACTTGTAATAGGTTGAAGCTGTGTGGAGAACACTATTGTGAAGCTTTGTGCCATAGTGGATCTTGTGGGGTATGCTTGGAGTCATCGAATGAGGATCTAGTTTGTCACTGTGGTAAAACTGTAATTCCTGCCCCTGTTCGATGCGGCACCAAAATCAATTGTCATTATCAATGTACGAGAGAGAAAGAATGTGGACATAGGCCTGAACCACACGAGTGTCATGATGATACTATTAACTGCCCAAAATGTACTAAATTGGTGTCGAAGGAGTGTGAGTGTGGTATGAAGAGTGATATTCCAAATATATTGTGCTCTCAGAAAAATGTTTCTTGTGGTACAGTTTGTAAAGTTCTGAAGAATTGTGGACATCCATGTATGAGGGTATGTTCTAGTGATTGTACAAAGAGAAATACACATGCTTCATCAACATTATGTCAGTCAGCTTGTCGTAAGAGAAGAAATACATGTCCTCATTACTGTCATTCAAAATGCCATTATAATAAAACTGGAAAATCTTCGAAATGCGATGCAACCATTTGTTCTGATCCTGTAACAGTGTCTTGCAATTGTGGACGCATAGTTAGATCAGTTCCATGTGGAAGTTCTTTGAATGAGGATACAAAAATAGGTACTATCTTAGAATGTGATGAAGAATGTGAGAAAATGAAGAAAGATATTGAATTGAGAGAAGCATTGGATTTATCGGATGACGAGTCTTCAATCTTGTCCGATATTCCTTATCTGGAAAATGTAATGAACGTATATGAAAGACAAACAACTTGGTGTTCTCGAATAGAAAGCACATTACGCGATTTTATCGTTGGTTATCAAAATAATAAGTCTGAAATTGAAGGTGCAGTAACATTTGATAAAAGGTTATACCAGTTCCAGCCTATGACGACCCCTCAAAGAGCATTTATAGAAGATCTAGCTTCCAGCTACAAATTATATACTGAGAAACATGAGTCAGGACCAAACCAATCTGTATTTGTTGTCATAACGGAATCAACAGAAGTACCAGAACTTACAATAAGTAAGGCCATTTTGCATAAACAAGAAATTTTATTGGAAGCATCTAAAGCTGATAGATTAAAGCAAAAAGATATAGACGATGCTTTATTTAATGCTTTAATAATTCAAGATGTGTTTTTTGGAATTGTTAAAGATGAATTAGATAAGGAATTAAATAGCGTGGTCGATTCATTTAGGATTGAAGACGCTACCTTACAGTGGATGAAAGAGTCGACATATGTGTTTTATTCCAAAAGCAATTTCCAAACAATAGATATAAAGGGTGAAAATGATTTATATTTGTTGATGAAATCATTCCGCAAAGTATTAAGAGAAAAGTCTTTAGCCTTTGATTGTAAATTATGTTTACTTGATGATACAGCGAACTATATTCTAAAAATTGACGAAAAAAATGCACATGCGCCGAGATTAGATGACGAATCCATTGTATCAGAAATATCATTGAACGGCCGAAACAATCGTTTTAATTTATTAGGTGAACCCGACTCTGGAGAATCCAAAGAAGCATAAGCGTGAAACAAAATCGTTTCACAACTACATAAAAATAAAATTGTATTTGTATTTATATTTGTATTTTAATGAAGTTGTATGATACAGTAATTTTATGACGATGTAAAGACTATTTTATTCTTCAGTGACTTTATCAGATTCAGATGAATTTGAAGAGTTGGTATTAGGCTCCTCTGAAACTGTAGTCCTTTCAGAAGTACTCTTATGTTTTCTTCTTCTTTTTGTTTTTGGCTCCGAATTATCTTTGCTATCTTGGTTGGTCTTGGTGTCTGTATTGGCACTCTTCTTTTTTTTCATGCTGAGAGGATTTGGTTCTTTTGGACCCTTTCTTTTTTTCGTAGGAACTTCGGTTCCTTCAACTTGAGACTTTTCCTGCTTATCAATTTTTCCAACTTTCAGATCATTCAAGCCACCAGTTAACTTTTTACGTTCAACAGAATTAGAATAGGTTGTAGTAGCCTCAGACATAGGCTCCATGACCATTACAGATCTATTCATATAAATCAAGGGTACACCAGGAACCCTGCTCAATTTATTCCTCAACAGCTTATCTTGTGTAGCTACTAAGTACCTATGTTTATTCTCGCCATTAACATCGACGATAGATTTAATACATTCTGATGATGGAATAGGATTGGCTGGTGGATGGTTACAACGTCTTCTTTCAAACAGTTTAGCAATACTAATCGCATCTTGATTATTTGTCTTATACAATGCCTCAATCGAGCATTGTGTTATCATTGGTTTTGTTTCCCCTTGTATGGTACGGTTTAATCCCTTAGCAATATCAAATGATGCTTTTTCACAATTCAAAATTATTTCATCGTCAACGATAGTTTGAAAAGGTTCTCTAAACTTGAATGTATGCAAATAAACATTCATCTGTTTCTTGTAAGCTTTAGCTCTCTTTTGTCTCATATTGAATAATATTTACCGTTTGTGCTGTAGTGATATCTAGTAAGATATCTTGCAAGATCTCTTCTACCATAATTTTTCAGAGATGAGTAAATTTCGCGACAGCGCTCAAAACCGAGTAACATTTCCATTAAACATTAGGAACAAGCTAAGACTAAGAGATCAAAGGCCATGTTGATAAACTTGGAAGGTTAGTATTAAGGCTTATGTGACCAATAATACAGCGGATATAGGATATACAAAGTGTAATACTACGTGAAAATAAGAAAACCGATAAACTACTTTCAGGAAGTGTGAGGCACTAGGCGAGCTTGTCCTTCGTCAAGCTCAAGCCCGCCAAATTAGACAATATTATACTCTTGTGAAATTGTGATAATTGTTCCATCATTTGATTAATTAAAAGGACTCTCGGTTGGGATTCTGCCACTAAAGGCAGGCTTGATTTTAGGTAAAGCTCCTAAAGACAAGGACAAAACCCCTCAAGGCTGACTTGTTAGGAGAAAGACATGAAATGGGATAGAGGTCAAAATTGGATCGTGAACGTTTTGTACAATATTATCATCCAATCACAAATTTTGGGATGTTATTTTGCATTTTAGTTGCTGATGCCACTGATGACAGGTAAGACTTATCCAGGAAGTCGTAGACTCGGCAACCAAATACTTACCCCATTGTACTTTAAATTTGATTGCAGACAATTATAACAAGAAACTGAGCCTATTGTTCTCAATCGCATGAAACGAAATTGAAATTTAATGATAATCATCCGCTTACTCAATGAATTCATCACTCATTCACAAAATTCAACTTTTGCTTAATATGACTTCTTGATTGGTAAGCATATAATATATTTCAGTTTACTCAGGACACTATGTTGATATCAACATAACTAACTAACTAAGAGCTTGGAGCATCATAATTCCTACTTTCCCGCTTTCTAAGAATATATCCGAGATGCGCGGTTATGCATAATCTCCTTTTATATTATCAAAGAAGTGCAACATAAAAAGCTTTATTCTCCTTCGCCCCTTGTAGGTATTACATTGGTAAACATTGGTGACGCACTAGTGTTTTGAATATAACCCTTATCTCCTTCAAATTATAGTTGATAGAAAGAAGTGGAGCCGTTCAGTAAATATGTTTGATCATCTTATTAGATACACCTGGCATTGAACGGCGCTTATCGCATCACCTGTCCATACCTCTTATCATATCTTCTAGGACACAGAAGATGGCTGGCAATATTGATAGTGTATATCCATTGATGTATAGTATTATGCTTCGAATAAGTCGTATGCTATGTTGACTATAATGCAAGCTGACACGCGCATCGCATATTACATTTGGTGCCGTACATAAAAGGCCCAGGTATCGATAGGTTAAATCTTTTATCGGGCAGGCGGCAATCACATTTGTGCATAAAGTGGGAAATTTCTTCTTTATATCATCTCATATTACGAGTTAGAACAGGGAACATGTAACGAAACTATCCAATAATAAAATAATATCCTTGCTTCTCCAAAAAGTGGAGGCACATATACATATGAAATATAACCAAATCTTTGAATAAAAATGTAGTGTCATTTACTATTTATGGCCGTGCAATAGGGTAATGCATGAAGCATACTTCTTTGAAAAGCTTAATTCAATATGTATTGAGGCCATTGCAACTCACGGCTACTAAATTCAAAGATAATCGAAATCAGACTAATCACGTTAAGTGATTAAATTCTTATCAAAAATTCTTAATTAATGTTCCCCAGTTTGTATAAATATCGTCTGATCTAGTTGGTTAATCTCCCAAATTATATTTTTAATAACTACTTTAGTGGTTAGTTAAAACACAGCAGAATATTGATAAGGATGGAAAAACTCAAAAGTGCATTATCTAAGGATCACGGCGTAAAGATTAAAAGCAAGAACGTCAACGATATCGAGTCGGTTGAAGAGGATGTATTAATAGCATCAAAATCTCAGGAGTTTGACCCCGTTTCTTCCAGACTTGAGAAGGTGATTCTTGATGACGACTATGCTGGTGTTACAGTCGAAGATGATTCACCATACGCAGAAGTTAGAGCTTCTGTTCCAAGTAGTGACGATGCTGACTTACCCCAAAATACAATTAGAATGTGGGTCCTTGGTATGATATTTAATACCATTGGTTCTGCCTTGAATTTGTTGTTCTCACTTCACTCTCCACAGATTATTCTTACTACTCTTGTTACTTCCCTTCTCGCTTGGCCGGTTGGTATGGCATGGGCAAGGTTGATACCCAATATCAAAATATTTGGTGCACCATTAAATCCTGGCCCATTCAATATTAAAGAACACACTATTATTGTTATTATGGCTAATGTCTCCTTTGGTGGCGGTGCTGCTTATGCAACTGATATTTTGTTGTCACAAAATAAATTCTATGAACAAGATTTTGGTTGGGGTTTCGCCTTACTTGCAATCTGGTCTACCCAATGCATTGGATTTGCATTGGGAGGTTTAGCTCGTAGAGTTTTGGTATACCCTGCTTCCATGATCTGGCCACAAAATTTAGTTACCGTTACCTTCTTAACTAATTTGCACATTAACAGTAACCATGTTGCTGACGGTTGGAAAATCTCAAGATTATATTTCTTTGCCTTGATTGGGATCTGTTCATTCCTTTGGTACTGGTTCCCAAATTACATTTTCCAGGCATTGTCCTGGTTTGCGTTTCCTACTTGGATTGCACCAAAAAATGTGATTGTTAACCAGGTATTCGGAGCATACACCGGTTTGGGATTAATTCCTATTACATTTGATTGGAATCAGATATCAGGATATATCGGTTCCCCATTAATTCCACCTGCAAGTGCTATTGCAACTATTCTTTTTTCGATGGTTACGATTTTCTGGATTGTTGTCCCTGCTATACATTATTCTAACACATGGTATGCACAATACTTGCCAATTTCAAGCTCAAGCTCTTACGATAGATACGGGGATAACTATAATGTTTCAAGAATTATCAACAAAGACACGTTAAGTTTTAACAAGGAGAGTTATGAAAAGTATTCTCCACTTTTCTTGTCAACTACATTTGCCATCTCATACGGTTTGTCTTTTGCAGCCATGTTTGCAACGTTAGTTCACACCGTCTTATTTCATGGGAAAGATATCATGAGACAATTAAAGCAAAAGGAAAAGCCTGATGTCCATATGAGGTTGATGAGGCAAAATTATAAGGATGTACCTGAATGGTGGTTCTTTGTCGTCTTTCTCGTCTTCTTCGCCGTGTCAATAGTTACCATCAGATGCTGGAATACTGAAATGCCCGTCTACGCATTAATTATTGCTCTTTTGATCGCAGTTCTTTTCCTACTTCCAGTCGGTGTCATTTTCGCCTTGACGAACATTGCTGTTGGTTTAAACGTTGTCACCGAGTTTATCATCGGATACATGGTTCCTGGTAAGCCATTAGCAATGATGTTTTTCAAAACATACGGATATATCACCAATAACCAAGCCATCACATTCGTGCAAGACATGAAGTTGGGACACTACATGAAGATCGCCCCTCGCCTCTTATTTGTTGCACAATTTGTTGCTAGTATGTGGGGCTCTTTAGTTCAAGTCGCGGTATTAAGATGGTCATATGGTAACATCCCTAATTTGTGTGAACCTGATCAGGCAAACAACTACACTTGTCCTAACGGAAAAGTCTTTTTCAACGCCAGTATCATCTGGGGTGTTATAGGTCCGCAAAGACAATTCTCACAAGGTCAGATTTATTACGGTTTATTGTTTTTCTTCATAATTGGTGCCCTTTTACCTCTCATGAACTGGCTCATCTTGAAAAAATGGCCAAACAGTCCTATAAGATGGTTGAACTGGCCAGTTTTCTTCTCCGGTACGGGCTACATTCCTCCTGCAACCCCATATAACTACTCAGCATATTGTGCAGTTGGCTTAGCCTTTGGTTACTGGATTAAGAAAAGATGGTTCCATTGGTGGTCAAAGTATAATTACTCCTTATCTGCCGGTTTAGATATTGGTATGGCTTGGTCCTCCGTCATCATTTTCTTGACAATTTCTTTAACTAAAACTAGTGCACCAAACTGGTGGGGCAATAATGTCATCGAGACCACAATGGACATGTCAAGTACTGCAATCAGACAACCATTAGCAGAAGGTGAATGGTTTGGTCCATCTTCGTGGTAAGCAGCTGCCGGAACGAAATTATTTTTTTCATTTCTTTCTCCTACTCAACTGGTTTTTTTTTTCTCCATTTTAGTTCCGATTAATTCTCTTGCGTCGTCAGACCATAATGGTTCATCACTGGTCGCTGTAATTGTTAATAGGTGTATTTGTTTTCTTGATTATATTAGTCCCCCAGGACGCTTGATTAGTAAAATTGCAAATGTAGTCACGTGTAAAGATTATGGGAACAGATTACGTAATGCCTAAGAAATTTGATTCTCGAGGACTCTTGAAAATTTTTGGTTAACATGACCCTTTAGCATGATCTTAATCTTCAAAAAAATTAGAATTATATTAAGATGCAAAGGACGTTTTTGAGTTCATTAAGAAGATCAGCAGGTATTCGCTCGAGTGTTAACTCGATGAGAGTTGTGAGACCAACAGTGGTCGCACCAAGAATGTCGATGATCCGTTTTGCCTCTACAGAAGCATCCAAGGAAGATGGTAAGGAAAATAAAGCTGAAGCTCAAGGTTCCCAAGATGCAGAAACAGCAGCTGAGACAGCTAAGGAAGTGGAGGGCGCCAAGGCAGAAGTCAGTGAGATAGACGAATTGAAGGCTAAATTAAGTAAGAAGGATAAAGAACTCGCAGACATGAAAAATCACTATGCAAGAGCCATTGCTGATTTCCGTAACTTACAAGAGTCTACTAAGCTCGAAAAGCAAAAGGCCAGAGACTTCGCGTTACAAAAATTTGCCAAAGACTTGTTGGAATCAGTCGACAACTTCGACTTGGCCTTGAATGCAGTCAAAGAGGAGACCTTGAAGACCAACGGCGAGGTTAAGAACTTGTACGAAGGTGTTGACATGACCAGAAATGTCTTTGAGAAGACTTTGGCTAGACACGGAATCGAAAAGGTTGATCCAATTGGCGAGCAATTCGACCCAAATCAACATGAAGCTACATTTGAGATTGCTCAACCAGATAAGGAACCAGGCACTGTTTTCCATGTTCAACAAAATGGTTACACTTTGAACTCGAGAGTGTTGAGACCTGCCAAGGTAGGTGTTGTTAAGGACGCTGAAAACTAATGAAAATTCATGTTGTAAATAATGTTTCGTTTGCTATGTTGCATTTCTTTAATATACTAGCCTTATAGCTGCTTTAATTTTCACATTTAAATATGAAGGTTTTTCGCAAGATATGATTTGAGTTCCATCTTAATTCTGCTACGAGAAATGCCTATTTCATGTCTAGATTATCTTGTATATAATGTTTTTAATGTTACTATATTATACTTTTTCGATTAATTAATAGTCAATTTTCAATTTTCATTATCTAGTATTCGAGTCAAGTATCTACGAGGCAATATTATCTGCTTCTTATGGTTGCATACAATTCCGATACGGGACCTGAGACCATATTGCACGTGCCGTGAGTCATATTCGATACTGAAAAATCGACAGTATTAAGTACTGAAAACTTCATTGATCTTGACTAATTGACCTGACTCTATATACAAAATGTCCTCAATTATCCGTCGTACTTTCTCCACCTCTACCGCTGCTTTGAAGTCCCTAAAAATTGGTTTAATTGCCGGTGATGGTATTGGTCGTGAAGTTATGCCAGCTGGTCAAGCTGTCTTGGAAAACTTACCATCTAAGCACGATTTACAATTTGAATTTGTTAACTTGGATGCTGGTTTTGAATACTTCCAAAAGAATGGTACTGCATTACCTCAAGAAACTGTTGACATCTTGCAAAAAGAATGTGATGGTGCTTTATTCGGTGCGGTTTCTTCTCCAACAACCAAGGTGGAAGGCTATTCTTCCCCAATTGTTGCTTTGAGAAAGAAGATGGGTTTATACGCAAATGTCCGTCCAGTTAAGTCTGTTGACGGTAACGGTAGATCTGTTGATATGGTTATTGTCCGTGAAAATACCGAAGATTTATATATCAAGGAAGAAAAGTCGTACACTAAGGAAGATGGTACTAGGGTTGCTGAAGCCATTAAGAGAATCACTGAAACTGCCACTTCAAGAATTGCTAAGATGGCGTATGACATTGCTTTGCAAAGACAAGCTATTAGAAAAGCGAACCCAGCCTTAAAATCCTTACACGAAAAGCCTTCTGTCACTGTTACCCACAAATCTAATGTCTTATCTCAATCTGATGGTTTATTCCGTGAAGTCTGTCGTCAAGTTTACGATGAAAATGCTGATAAGTACAAGGATATTGCTCATAAAGAACAAATTGTTGATTCTATGGTCTACCGTATGTTCAGGGAACCAGAAATCTTTGATGTTGTTGTTGCTCCAAACTTGTATGGTGACATTTTAAGTGATGGTGCTGCCGCCCTAGTTGGTTCTTTAGGTGTCGTTCCATCAGCCAATGTCGGTGACAACTTCGCTATTGGTGAACCATGTCACGGTTCTGCTCCAGATATCCAAGGTAAGGGTATTTCTAACCCAATTGCTACTATCAGATCTACTGCTTTAATGTTAGAATTTATGGGTTATCCTGAACCAGCTGCTGATATATACGCTGCCGTTGATGCTAACTTGACTGAAGATAAGATTAAGACTCCAGACTTGGGTGGTTCTTCTAGTACTCAAGAAGTTGTTGACGATATTATCAGACGTTTTTAATTCTTAATGTGTTTACACGAGAGGTCTATATATTGTACATATGCAGTGTGTCTGCTTTGAATAAAAAAAAAACATGAATCTATTAATCAAAACCTTTCCATTCTTCGCCCTGATCTTCAGCTCCTCCATCTATGCCATCCTCCACTTGATTTGGTTTCTGGATATCAGCATCTTTATCAGATGTACCTTTTTTAATAAAGCATGCCGCGAAGAATCCTATTCCTCCATCTTCCTTTGGGGTTGCTCTAACACAACCACCAGCTAAAGCTTCGCATTCTTCCTCGTTCCCTCCACATACAGCAGTAAATTCTTCTTTCCATCCTCTTTTGGGCCATTCTGAGATCACAATGTCTCTTGAAGCTAACTGCCACCCAGATGCTTTTATTTCTTTGTCCATTAATAAGTCAACAACAACCCTTTCATTCTCATGTGGGTGAATTGAACAGGTGGAATAAACAACTTTTCTCGCATTTGGAAACAGCAAAGCGTGCTTCATGATTTTGAACTGGAACCCTGCCAATCTATTGAGCCTTTCGGTATCGATTTCTTCCTTTTCTTGTTCTTGCAGTTGTGCATCTTCTATAGCCCTGCCAAAAATGCCCGATCCACTACATGATGGATCTACTACAAGGCCTGTAACGTTCGGAAAGTCCTGCGGCTTTGTGGACGTGAAATCAGCGTGCGTTATCTGAACCAAGTTTTTATACTTGGTTCCAGTGGCCTTTTCGCACATAGTCTTAAGCACCTTCACCCGGTTTGAGTCCCGTTCAAATGCATATACCACCGCGTCTTCTGATCTGGGTAAATATGACGCGCAATGAGTAGTCTTGTTCCCCGGAGCAGCACATGAATCAATGATTTCGATGTGCTTATCTGAAGGGTCATCGTTAAGAATATGCGCTGGGAAGCATGAGGCTCTATCTTGAATGATCACTTCACCTTTAAGGTACGCTGCAGTTGACGTTAACTTTTCCTTTGGATGAATACCGTACAAATTAGGAATAAAGTCGTCCGTATATATAAACCCCGGTTCCTTAATATCAATCGAGCTGATCGGCTCTAACTTAGCAAAAAATGGATGGTCCTGGAAAAACTTATCTGGTGTCGTTTTGATGGTATTCACACGGAACCATCTAATAGGTGTCTCGTCGTCCGTAGATATCGTAGTTGGTAAATCGTCCGCGGATTTCGCCTTATATTTCAATTTAAGTTTAGTGTACTCTGCCTGTAATCTGGTCTTATGCAGCAAGATAGCATCTTTAATAGGATGCTTTCCCAGTTGGATCCTACCTTTAGAAGAAAACAACAAATCATGCACAACAAGAAACAACAAGTTATCGCTTATTTTCAATTTCTTCGTTTGGAGTGTCTGTTTTATTTTAGATTTACGAATAATAGCTTGTATGTGTTCCTTATACTTTAAAGTGGAATAAACCAATGCATAAATGTGTTTTGGAGAATTAACTAACTTCGCCTCATTAAAAATACGAGATTGTAAGCTACCACCTATACCCTTTCCTTTATAAGGACTCAAAAATTGCTCCGCTTCAAAGTATAGTTTCATTTTTCTTGGTAGTCATGATAATAGCTGTGAATTTTTTCGATGAGCCAGGTTTTTATCTTGATCGCGGACCTCTAGTCGAAAGCATTTTTGTGTTCCCTATTGGTTCCTATATTGAATAGTAGGAGTTCATTCTATTTCAATTGTTCTTAATTAACCTAAAGGCACCAAGGTGTATTAAATAGCATTAATCACAATGCCACTACCTCCACTGAATTCATATCCACCAGGGACCAAATTGACTGTAGGATCCCATGATATTTCAATCATTAAATACTTATCTGAAGGAGGTTTTGCTCATGTTTACACTTGTCATATAGATCCCCCGTTCAGGGGATCTAATATTGCATGTTTGAAGAGGGTAGCAGTTCCGAATAAATTGCAGTTGAATCTTTTGAGACAGGAAGTTGATGCCATGAAAAGGTTGAAAGGTAACACTCATATTGTTTCTTATATTGATTCGCATGCGTCGAGACTTGGTAACCCGGGAGGAGGGCATTCGACAACACAACAGTATGAAGTTTTCGTGTTGATGGAATATTGTTCGAAAAATGGGTTGATAGATTTTATGAACACTAGGTTGACACACAAGCTTACGGAGCCGGAAATTTTGACCATAATGCATGATATAACCATAGGAGTGGCCATGTGCCATCATTTGAAACCACCATTATTGCACCGAGACATTAAGATTGAGAATGTTTTAATTGACTCGAAAGGAGTCTACAAGCTATGTGACTTTGGGTCCGCCGTAGGGTATCTTCCTGTGCCCAAGACTGCTAAAGAGTTCAGCGAATTACATGAGGACTTAATGCAGCATACAACTCCACAATATAGGGCTCCGGAGATGATTGATTTGTCTAGGGGCTTTCCAATTGATGATAAGCTGGACATCTGGGCATTGGGATGCTTTTTATACAAACTTTGTTACTACACAACTCCTTTCGAACTGCCGAGCCATTCCTCGTTGCAGGATATGGAAAAAATGATCCTCAATTGTAGTAATACTTTAAAATTACCTCACAATCAACCTGGTCTGATGTTTTCATCTAGATTAAAAAATGTTATAAAGTGTTGTTTGAGGGACGATCCTAGGAGAAGACCGAATGCAGTCCAATTATTAGAAGAGATATGCTTAATGAAAGGCATTAAGAAAGTTCCAGATGTTATTCCTTATACTATGAAGGACCATAATGGCCACAATAAAGCATATCCAAACATGGTCAATATAACAAACCATAGATCTTATGATACCGAAGAGAAAGCACCCATTTTACCCGACCGGAAGGAACCTTCTCCTTCTAACCTTACAGTTGGCGTAAAGAAAACCAGTGGAAAACCGGTAGATCCATTTTCAACTATAGATAAATCAAAGATGTTGCAACATTCTGCGTCCACGAGTAATAAAATTTCAGATAAAAAGACTATTCATAGACCAATGTCAACATTTATGCCTACATATACGGCGACCACGAAAGCCAAAGTCAAACCTAAACCTAGACCTTTAAGTTATTATATTGAAGATGATCTGAAGGGCCGCTCATACAGATCTGGTTCACCGTTACAAACAACGTCTTCTACTACATCGTTACAGGACTTTATCAAACAGCAGATAAATGAAAGTAATGATGATATATCCACTCCAAGATTTCAAGATCAAGACCAGAGTACATTGAATTTCTTGAAAAATAAGGAAGAAGAAACGCAGAAGGGCTTGTCGCTGAGACAGAACACGGGTGGTAGTATAAAGTTATCGATTAGAAACGGACTCAGAAAAATCAGCACAGGAGGAAGTAGTAATGGGGTACATGGTAACTATAGCTCTGAAAATGTATCTCAAAATAAAAGATCCAGTATTTCATCGATAAAACAAATATTTACGGGAAGCTCGTACAAGAAATCAAGCTCTGATGATCCGAGTGATTCAAGCGAAAGTTTAACGCGTGTCCAGTCACCACAGGATGAGAAAGCGGTCAAAAAATTATCCATTCAACGTAGAATGCAAATGTTGATGAAGAACAGTAATGATGAACTGCTTGTCACAAAAACTGCACATGGATATGGTAAATTCACAGATCAAGACGATATAGCTGCAATTAATGACAATAGCACTGCCAATTCCTTCACAAACGAGAAGTACATCGAAACTCCAAATCGAAGTTCAGCTAGCTCTGTGCTTAGTAAAGCTAGACCAGTTCCACCAAAAGTACCTCAGAGTTTAACATCCTCTAAAATTACACACAATTTGGATGACCGTGTCATGAAAACTAGAGATAAACGGTCTGCGAAAGATTCACATAAGGATGTGCATATTTCTAAGAAGCCTCCACCTAAACCCCAAAAACCTGCTCATTTAAAGTCACCAGAGAATGACACGAACAGTCATGAACGAAGATTGAGCAATGCAAGTACGATTTCTATTCCTGACGTGGATGATTTAGAAAAAGAGTTTTCTAAAAGATTTCCTAGTTATGTCTAGTTATGATGTACATTTTCATTAACATGTTTTCATTGTACTATACTATTCTACATATTTTACAACTCTTAAATAGATAAAAGCTAATCTATAAAAATACATATTATACAGTCAAAAGCATTAGTTGCTGCTGCCACTACTGCTGTATTCTTCAATAGAATCTAAAACGAAATCAATACCTTCGTCAAACCGTTCACTAATAACCTCCCATAACCCATCAGATGATGCTTTTAAAACCCTTCCAAACTTTCGCCTTGGCCTCTTGCTATTATCAATACCGTTTGCCTCATTACCATTATTTGCACTACCATTTGGTCTAGATAAAGATGTACCAGTCGCTCCACTAGAGCCGTTCCAACATGAGTGAAGGCAACTAGTGAATACAACAGAATTTTGATAGTACCAATCAACCATTGATTCATCCATAACAGGTACCAATGGTTTAAGTGCTGATCTATTAACAAATATTATAGTTCCTTGAACTAAATTTTTAATCTCGCTCGACGGCCTTTTGGCATATAAATGTACAATCGATTGATATGAATCTCCAAATCCCACAAAAACTAATTTTTTTAATTGAGAAAAGTAAGCCAAATAGTTGTCCCAGACATATAAAAGCAATTCTTGGGCGAATATAGTTGGATTATATGTTGATTGAGATGCCGATTTTGAATTGCCGTTATTCAAGGACGGTATAGACAATGCAAAAGAAGGAATGTTTATATCGATATATCCTATTTTCTCATTGGGAATGTTTGAATTATTACTAGTTTCTTTCTTTATCTTCTCAATCATCTGAATCAATGGATGTTCCAAAACAACAGAAGCGCTTCCCTCTATACTACCATTGATTGGATTTATATTTGCCCATATTTCTGGTGGGTCGTGAACAGATATTACGATCGTTGAACAGTCATATATATCCGGACTAGCTACGATTAAGTCTTCCAAGTTAGGAGGTAAATCTGTGGTGAAAAAGGAACTACTTTGTTCAGTCTTAGTCTTCGAAGCTGTGACTATAGGTAAGTTGATAAATGAATATCTATTAAATAGTTCTTCAACTTGATGTGATCTAATTGGATCCGCAATATTTGTGAGTTTGTAGGCAGGGTTCTCATTCGGTAAATCGTAGACATCATCTAATGAGTTGGTAGGATTTCCAGGTTTCAAGCAATTCCAGTATTTTGACTGAATCTTAATTACTTCGTCTATAACTTCCAAAGTTTCGATATGAGGTTGTGACCTGATTGTATTCTCAGGTGGTTCTCCGACTAATACTTTTGCTACTCCCAACGCACTTTTACTAATAGAGTCTAAATTATAACCCCCTTCCAAAACAACACATAGTTTTCCTTTCGCTATTCCCTTGAGTAGGTGCGTCATATGACCATAGCCAGTAGGAGAAACATGGCATCCTCCGATTATATCTCCATCTGCTGCATCGAAACCCGAGCTAACGATAACCAAATCAGGATCAAATTCGGTGATAACTGGTATTACAACCTTATTAAAGGCATAAAAATAGTCACCATCGTCCATACCAGGGGTTCTCCAGGGTATATTCAATGAATAACCTTCCCCAGCTCCTTCCCCAGTTTGTGTGCTATTACCGTATTTTGTTCCTGGGTAAAACTTACCATTTTCATATCTATGAAGTGAAATATACAATACTCTTGGATCATCGTAAAACGCCTTTTGTGTACCATTTCCATGATGTATATCCCAATCAACAATCACAATTCTTCTCACTGATTCAGGATACCTTTTGAGAATATTTTTTGCCGCAACTGCAACATTACTGAATAGACAGAATCCTCCTGGTGTGTCTGGTTCAGCATGATGTCCCGGAGGCCTCACTACAGCAAGCGAGTTCTTTACGCGTCCCTCGATCACGGCCTTACAAGCTTCAATAGTACCACCGCACGAGAGCTTAGCAGAGAGATACGAATCATTATTCACGTAAATCGAATCACCACGCTCTGTTTCCTCCAATAACCTTTCACGACTCATAGTTTCTGTTGATTCAATAAACCTCAAGTGCTCTTCTGAATGGACCTCTAATATTTCTTCCGCAGACGCCTCTCTGATTGGAATCTTCACCATTAACGGCCCTATTTCATCAATTCCTGATAATGAACTATCCTGAATTAACCCTGCCTCTGCCAACTTCTTATAAATACGGTAAATACGACGTGGATCCTCTGGATGTGGATCAATGTATTCAAAATAAGAAGTAAATATTTTTGCGTGATATCTCATCCGGACATCATATACCAAGCCGGTTTTCAATGGACTATAGAACAATTGCGGCTTTGTAGGTGGAACAACGATTATGCTATTCTTATTCTTCAAAGATTCTTCTAACTTAACTCTCTTCAATGCATGACCATTTTCAAGTTCTTCACTATTGCTTAATTCATGTTTTACGCTTACTACATCTTTAGTTGCATTTTCAGTGTTCTTCTCAACACCTTCACCGTCCACTTTTTCGTCATATGTTTTCAGCTCCAATGGCTTAGGTGTCTCGGTATTTTCCAGGAAACTTTCGGACATATTTTCGTAATGAATGCTGTGGATAAGAAGATAAATCTAAATTTAATGAAACAGTATTAAGTGTACTCCAGTTTGCTGGTACAGATGTCTTGCTTTCAGGTACCTCGAGAGACTTAAAGAAGTTAAATCTCTAACTTGCAGTTTTGTATTTTCTTACTGTAAACTGTAAACCTCTATTATATGTATTGATACTCTCCTAACTGGAATGAGTAAACACCTTTTACGTACAAGTAGTGAAAAAATTCACCATATAATCGTGGAATAGGGCCACCAAATTTACTTAACAGAGAGCATCATATTATGTCCACGTCGCTATTAATACCAAGTGCAAGAGATCGTGTTGATTCACATGCTGATCTCGACCAGGATGAGCTATATTATAAAGAAATTTCGCAATTGCAAAATGCGCCAGACTTAGCGAACAAGAATGCATATCCATGGACATTTTCGCCAGTTCCAGGGTTTTTCAAGCAAACTGACTCTGATACAGATGATTTACTGTTTAACTATACAGAAGAAGATTTGGGACGATTACAATCGTGGGACAATATCATTACACAGATCGACGAATTAAATAGATGTTCGCCGAATAACGAATGTTATAAGGTATTATTTTTAGCTCGTCATGGCGAAGGATGGCATAATATAGCATCGCATAAATACACCGCAGAAGAATGGATGAAAAAATGGAGATTTTTAGGTACAGATGGCGAGTTGACCTGGGGTCCAGATGCGGATTTGACAGAGTTGGGCATTAACCAAGCCAAAGAGAACAATATGGTGTGGAAAGACCAGGTGTCTAAGGGAGCACCAATACCAAGTAAGTTATATGTTTCGCCGTTACGAAGATCGTGTCATACTTTGGCTTATACATGGGAAGGTATTAATATACCTAAGCCAATAGTTAATGAAAAGTTGCGGGAAACTATTGGTATTCATTTGTGCCATAAAAGATCTACCAAGTCAGAGATTGAGAGAATATTTCGTACTTTTCAATTTGAGACAGGGTTCTCCGAAATAGATCATTTGGATGAAGAGTACTCCGTTAGTAGGGAAAAATTACATCAGCAGTTCTTACGTATTAATACATTTCTTCAAGGTCTCTTTGAGCAAGACTGGAAGAGCACTAAGCACCAGGTAGATAAAGAAAACTTGAAAGATAGTACCTTCATTTCCATAACTTCACATGCTGGTACAATACGTTCCTTCATAACAGTGATAAACCATAGAAAGTTCACTATACCTACCGGTGGAATGATACCGATAGTGGTCAAGGGAAAAAGAAATTGTTAGATATTTATTGTATAATATACATAGACGCTATTTATTCTAATATGGTTTGAACCTAACATCACTCTTCTTTTTCTTTGATTTACCATCTTTATCCTTCTTGTCTCTCTTGGATTTCCTGTCGCTTTTATCTTTCTTTTCTTTCTTCTCCTTCTTTTCCTTTTTGTCTTTCTTGTCCTTCTTTTCTTTCTTCGAAGGCTTTTCTAAATTATGCTCTTCAGTGCCCATGAGTACATCTTCCTTTATTTGTGATTTTGTATCGCTCAAGCTTAAGTCGAAGTATTGTAATTCATATGGCAATTCCCAGGCTTTTATAGTACCATCTTCACCGCAAGTCAAGGCAGAATTTTGATTTGGTATAACCAATACATCCCTGACAACTTCTGCACCATGAGCATCTGGAAACCAAACAGGCTTACTTAAGTCTACCTTCTCTAATACAGGATTAAACGGATACAACGATAATTTCAGTTGAGAATTAGCACCACATGCAACATAACCGTTCGGATATATGTCAACAACATATTCGCAGTCGGGCCATAATTTCCTTACATCCCCAAAATCATTCGGAGCAGGTTCTTCGATTTTTTCATAATTGGTATTATTTAGTTCGTAAAATGCTAAAGTTTCCATATGCGACAACACTGAGATTCGGTTATCTTGAATAAAATTACAAGAATGAACAGATGCATAGTTTATAACTTGATGTAGAGCATCCTCTTCATCTTCTTGTTCAAGATCATATACATTGACACACCCATCTGTAGATCCCGACATCAAGAATCGAGAGTTAGGATGGAATTTTATATCTGTAATATCATCATTATGCGAATCAATAAAAGATCTTACCACATTCGAAGTGTTCCTCAAATCCCAAATATGCAACTCGGCATCCGCACCAACCAATTCAGTTCCCCCTGCAAGAAGATTGTTAAAATAATCAAGAGATAAAAAGTTTGAAGTTTTGGCATTTGCCAAAGTATGCACAGGCTTCTCTGATGAGGTCCTTAAATCCCAAATCTTCAATCCATCCGTAGAACATGACCCTATAGTAGTATCATCAATTGCTTTCATGGAGTTTATGCTTGATTCATGGGCCTTCTCTATTCTCAAAATTGGATTATTAGACATTTGTTGTAGCAGATACAAGTTAATGGATCCTCCACTTGTTGATGATGCGAAAGAACCATTATGAAGTTTTGGCAAATAAGCTAAATTTAATATCCAATCTTCCGAGTTATTCGATGGCCATGCATACTTAGCAATGGCTCTCATATTATCTCGATTTTAACCCTCTAAATAATAGTTAAGAGTTAAGCTAGTTCCTTGTATTTATCTAAATATTTTTTTGTGTAATTTTTTTTTTTAGAGTAACTGGAGATGACATAAGTAAACAACATTAACTCTTTTATATTAGCTATTGGTTGATATACAATAATCATATCCGACTATGAGTAGTGTTGTTAAAAAGTCATCTCATTTCACACCCAAGCTTAAAAAGAAGGCAATAAGGAAGAAGGGATCCTCTCTATCTAAGTCTACCGGTATACTAACACCTCCCACTACACAAGTCAGCCAAGCAGAAGTTAATGATAAGACGAATAAAGAAAACCATGAGAACGATATTGAAATATCAAGCTCACGAAAGATAGATAATGATACTCCTAACTTTAACTTCTCGTTACAAACTAATAAACCAGATATTGCTAGTTTGGTAGAGGAAGATGTTGATCCCATGGATACGTCCCGTAAAATTTCTCGAGATCAACTGGAAGATTCAGAATCTGATAATGAAAGTCAAGAAGAAGCAAATGAATATGGTGACAATGATATTTTTAAGAAACCGGAAGAGCTTAGAACGTACAGAAGACAATCATCAATAAGGGCACAAAGAAGATTATCTGGTATAACGCCAAACATAATACGGAATAGAACAGGTTCAACGTCAGTATCGATAACACCAACCGTTTCTGTTCAACCCGAAGGTAACGATGGGTTGGGCCAAGCGCCTATGAAGATTGGTATACCCATTTCCAAGCCAAGTAAGAGAAGATCACTGGTTGCGCATCATAGAACGGGTATTAAGAAGGCATTAGCATTGAATGCGTCAATAATACAGACGCCAAAGGAAGCTCAAAGATTAGGAAGTGACGAAGAGGATAATAAGAATGCGATAAACTTGTCTCAAGCGAAATATGTCATTGGTATTGATCCAAAGACGAATAAATTGAAGAAATTCCGTACTGATACTGGTGAAGAAGAATCCAGTGACAATGAAGGTAAGGATTCCGATATCCTGGAAAACGATGGCGATTCGATGGATTCTAAATCCAGAAGACTGAAACATATGCTGATACCCATTGCTCCAAAGGATTTGGATACACGAATAACCAGCATTAAGCAGCTTCCTCGCAAAGTTGAAGATTCCGATCTAGAATTATTTTCTCAAATCGGGGTTCAAATCGATACTATAACTATGGCCGATTTGTGCAAACCGTCGTTGCCTATCGGAGAAATCAGTGAAAACTTCAAGTTGGTTAAAGAAGCACAAGAGAAAATCAGAAAGCAAAAGCTCCGTAAAAGAGTTGATAGAATGAGAGCTCGTACAGAAAGAAAGGCGTTAGAAGAAATTACCGGCGGTAGCAGTAAACCTGAGGAACAAGAACGAAAAAAGGTACAAAATGATCTACTAAATGTTGATGATGTGCCAACTGAAAGCACAAGCATCAAGCTTTCCATGCAAAATGGAAGCATTGTTGTTGATGAAGATTCGACAGTTGTCAATAGGCATCGTAACCATGATACCAGTGGTAAATCGAGAGAAGAATCGAACCCCTTCGAGAACCCAATCACTTCGTCTACGTATTCTAAAAGAAAGCATACTGATCGTTGGACCCCTGAGGAACTTAAGCAGTTTTATACGGCATTGAGTACTTGGGGGACTGATTTCACCTTCATCGCCCAGTTATTTCCATACAGAACTAGGAAACAAATTAAACTGAAGTTTAACTTGGAAGAAAAGAAGTACCCCGAAATTGTGGAAATCGCATTGAGAAGGAAGCTTCCAGCGGATTTTGATAAATACTGTGATGCTTCCAAAAACAAGTTTGAAACGTTAGAATTTTATAACGAAGAATTAAAACAGATAAGACTCAAACATGAACAACATATGGCTGAAATTGTTGAAGAAAGACAGAAGGCTATTAAGGAAGATGCAGAAGCAAGTAGAAGAAGAGAAATTGAAATTAGAACAGGTTCTAAGCCAATGACAAGAGCAGAAAAAGTTAAGGAATTGCGTAAGAATGAAATGGTCTTGGGTTCAATTGATGATGTCAAGAAGCAAAGAACTGAAACTGACTGATGGAAGCTCATGCATCTTTTTACTCGGGACGATTATCAATTTTCACGTGATCTAATCTACTGAAAATTTGACTCATGCGTAGCATATAAAACGTGTAGATAAGTACTGGACATATTCTTATATAAATAATACACTCCATGATAGCTTGATTGACATGTCGTCACCGAAAGATTATGTTTTAGAGGTGCTGCCTTCGTCAGATCGTGATAACTTGATAAAATTCACGGTCAAGAATAAACCAAATCGGTTCTTTAAGTATTTACAAATACCGATTTTGATTGGTTTGACGGGTATGTTGGTGAGCTTTTGCGTCTGCTTATTTAGCAATAGCCATATAATAATAAGGAGAGTCAGTAGCAACAACCTGGCACTAATCCAGCATAATCAAACGTTTTCGCCGGCGATCGTGAAGCTTTTTCAAGATTACATAGACTCCAATGATACAGGAACAAATAGTCTCTTGTTGAATAGTATTGTTGTCGCGATACTAGTGTTACTGATTGTTCTAGTGTACAGCAGACAAGAAAAGGAAGACAGTATATTGATTATGAATGACGTTGGGATCCAGCTCAATTCGCGATCAGGATGGAAGTTTTCGCTTAACGGCAACAAGAGTCATTTCATCCCAATCAGTAACATTATCGACTTAGTTATACATGAAGGGTTCCATGGATATGGCCAGGTTGTCTTCTATATGTGTGTGCTAACAAAAACCAAGAATACGAACCCCCACAATATAAGTGGACTCACCTTGAATAATGATAAGATGATCAAGATCGTATTTCCCCAATTTCTTCCTAGAAAAGACATCCTCATGAAGGTTTGGAAAGACAGTAGACGCGTACTTTTTGGTGAATCAAAGAGGTATTGGAGGCGAGTCCCAGGTCAAGGTTTAAAAGAATGTTATCAACACTAGAGATAAAACTACTTCAGGAAAGTGACAAAATTCAAAATTATTTTGCATCAGACTAATAATTTTCATTATATATGCTCGACCAAAAAGTTGGCATTCAATCGCTCATACACTAATGCATATACATGTGCAACAAGCATGCTTCACTAATTGCGATCTAATCGCTGTCATGTCGCCTAGTGCGACTTATAATTTAGACACTAATACAGAAATTAAAGTATACATCACTGTAAATATCCACGATCCATATTCTCTCATTCAGATGGATCTCCATCCACAACACATTCACCGACAAAGGGCACTGATCTACAGAGCGCTTCTACTACAATTCTCTGATTTCTTGTTTACGCCCTTCGTCTGATGTCAGAAAATCCCCATCCATTCGTCGTTTCTATATTGTCCGATACCTCAGTTTCCTTACTGACATAACGACTGCCTACTTTTTCTAAGCTATACAATCAGTGCACCATATACATCCAGTACATTCAGAATCAAAAATTGTTTGCAAGCAGAATGGTAAAAATTTTCCGGGGACCGATTTGATCCTCACACGCTAATAAAGTCGTTACTAAAAAAAACAAAACAACAACAAAATAATTAAGCGCCCAAACACTCAAAAACACACTCCTCTTTTCTTAAGTACTTCCTTTTACTAAGTCAAAAAGTATATTATACTAATAGTAGTATTTATATATATCATTTACCTCATCAGTGAGTTGATCAATCAATCAATCAAACGAATAGTTGGAGAGAAAGTTTGATATATATCTCAAGATCTACATCCAGATATATAATATTGACACACTTTTGATAAAACTCGTTGATCTAATAGGAAATATAAATTACTTATACAAGGTTCAATCGAAAATAGTTCCAGGTAAAGGACGTGGACTATACATTTTTAATTAATATACCCACCCAGAATTCAGCGTGTAGCGTTCGAATTAATACACTGCATCTTCCAACCCAAAATCAACGAATAAGAAGGTTGAACGCTAAGAACATTGAGTTTGTATGAATTCTTGAGGCATATATACGATATTCCGTTCCACATATTTTAAATTCCAACTCACTAGTCACTCTTTTAAAACTAAAATATTTCCGTACGGACAATAATAAACTACTAAAGCATTAATACCAAGGAATATATAAGGCATTATCAATATGTCAAATCCATCTGATTCTAAGAATATTCCGACTAATAAAAAGCCGTATAAGAATCTGCATACATCGCCATATAAGTTACAGGCCAGTGACATTTATAATCCAAATGACAGTCCATTAATTAACAAGCCTGCTTCCAAGCATAATGGAATGAGATTACATTTACGGAGTCATAGTTATGGGTACAGTAATGATAAGAAGGACTTTGCGGGAGGAGGAATACCTGCTCCTAATTACGCACATAATAATACTCCAAATTGGAAGACCTTGATTCCTCCTATGCCATCATATCCTCAGCCTAGTTACAAGACTGATAAGAGACTGTATTCACCATCGCAATTGCAGCAAAAATCATTTCAATCTCAACCAAATACTCAAATTCCAATACATGTACAGCAAGCACCACTGCAAGGCACCCCATCTTTCCCCCAACCACACGCACGAACACCACAGTCTAAACCGCAGTCTGGAAGTGATCAACATTTAAGTAAACCAAATCAAAGACATTCGATTGCGGTATCACCAAGTTCGGAAAAATCAAACTTTATGGGAAATGAATCACCATCACCAGCATTAAATCAACTGCATCAATTTCAAAACGCACCACAGCTGCCTCCGCCCCGGATGCAAAATCAACGGCCAAAAACACAGGTACCACTTGCGCCAACTCAAGAAATGCCTCCTTTCCAACGTCAAATGGCATCAAATATCGCTAATGGGTCCAGAGAGTCGTTAGATCAAACTGATATTCAATCTCGTCCTTCGCAAATACGTCAAAAAAGTATGCATAAAAAGAAAAAGTTCTGTAAGGGTTGTGGTTTAGAAATTACTGGCCAATTTGTTAGGGCCTTAAGCAGTGCGTTTCATATTGAATGCTTCCGTTGTAGTGAATGTGGTAATCAGTGCTCGTCTAAATTCTTTCCCTATGAGATGTTGGACGAGCCAACAGGTATAAAATATCAAGTTGCACTTTGCGAATATGACTATTTTAAGAAATTGAATCTTATCTGTTTTAATTGTAATAGCGCTTTGAGAGGTCCGTATATTACGGCATTGGGTAATAAGTACCATCTTGAGCATTTCAAATGTGCAGTATGTCAAGTAGTTTTCGAGTCTGATGAAAGCTATTATGAACATGAGGGAGATATATATTGCCATTATCATTATTCCAAATTGTATGCGACTCATTGTGAAGGTTGTCATTCGTCTATAGTAAAGCAATTTGTTGAATTGTTCAGAGGTGGAAGGAACCAACAATGGCATCCAGAATGTTATATGGTTCATAAATTTTGGAATGTATGCATATTGGCAGACTCGGTTGGTTTAAGACAACATTTCAATATTAATGACAGTAATGTTTCCAATATTACTAACTTCTTGAATGAAGCTAATTTGAAACCTGAACTTTTAATAGCTATCGAGCAACATGTTGAGAACACAATCATGAATTGTTGGCTTACATTGTCAGGTTATGAGGAGACTACTGCAGCCTGTATATCTGATATGTTATTAAACGCTTGCACTAGTAATCAGTCAGCGGGATTGATAGCTACTGGAAAATTAATATTGAATGTGGAAGTATTGTTTAATGCCCTTGATGTGGTTCAGGATTTATGTTCTATCGTCAATTCAAATGTGACTTCAAAATCAACATCTCCTAACACGTCTACTTCTACAAAAAATACTGCAAGTTCTGAGGATTTAACTTTCTTAGAAATGGACATTTTCCAACCTTTAAGAAAAGAACCAAGGAATATATCGGGAAAAATTATGAGCTATTTGGCAATATTAAGAAAGTCGATGCAAACAACGTTATCTGGTAGTTTATCTACGGAATTATTAGCGGTTGTAACAGGGTGCGCTCATTATTTGAAATTGCTTATCAGGATTGGACTTAACAATGCTTTGAAAGTTAATAAATTACAAGGAACTACTGATGCAACAGATAAATTTCTAAGCTTAATGAAGGTATATGAAGAGTTTAATAGCAGCAGTGACAACAAAGTCAATCGCGAATTAATAAAAAGCAGATTGTCAATCCCAACCAATGCCACTGATTCGTGTCAAAGTTGTGTGAAGAGTATTGAAAAGTCTTGTGTCAAGCTTGATTATAAAAGATGGCATACGAAATGCTTTATCTGTTATAATTGCTCCAAACCAATAGCATCAGTTCGTGCTACAATCCCTCAGCTGGCATATAATATATCAAACTCTCAGGTGTATTGCCCTGAGTGCTTTAATAGACATGACAAAAATTTCATACGGGGATTTGAATTATTAAGTGACTTATCACAATTGGTTTATTTGTTGAAAATAGCTTTATATCGCTCAAAGTCTGTCATGAAGGTTGAAAACAAGAGTATATCACAGGTCAGACAAGCTTCTTTGAAGCTGAAAAATATGTCGATTATTGATGAAGAAAGCGCTGCAAGAAATGCGACGGCGGACGACTATTCGAAAACATTGAATGATGTTACTCGATTACGGGCAAGTAGGCAAAGCCAAAAACTTTCTAATTCTATTAAACAGAATGCAAGGAAGTCTGTTATTTTGGAAGCTCCGGAGGCTGATAAGGCTAAGCGAGACGAAACTAATGAAGAAGGAATGGCTGATGACTTTGAAGGCAGCAACGAAGATATAATCAATAAACCTAGTGACACTGAAAGGAAAGCAAGTATTTCATCACAATTGTCGTATATACAACAGCCAGAAAATGACCAATTCAATATATCATCGAGACGGAGCAAGAAATCATTAAGAATTAGGGATGAGCCTCAGAAACAAACCCCAAATAATAATCTTGATCGTACGTCCGATCTTTTACAAAATGAAAAATCGTTAACATTGGATGATATCCCACGTATCGTGGCAGCTGAACAAGCCAGAGAACAACGTCCAAATGCATTTAAACATCATAATTCATTGTATCAAAAACATGCCCCAATGGAATCAGTGAGAACTATACCTGCGGCCAGTACCAGTAACGCAAGTAACCGAAACAGAAATAACAGCAAAAGCAATAATAACACTCATTACATGGGTAATGATGTGCCTTCTTCAGATTATGAATCCTCTTCTCAAAGTTTGAAATACTATTCTGAATTAGATAAATCAGAGCACTTCATTTTAAGGCACATAGCAGTTGAAGCCTTAATTCAAATTCTGAACTATAATAAGGAGGAATTACTAGGATTGATTCAAACTAGGAAATTACCAACGTTTTGGGATAAATTTAAATTTGGTGGCACGAGTGATCCAAAGAAAGATAAACATTCAAACGTTTTTGGTGTTGATATTCAAGATTTAACAAAAAGATACGGAGTTGATTCTGATCTAGGCGTAGGCCCTTCCAAATTGCGCATACCTATAGTGGTTGATGAGATTATCAATGCTTTACGCCAGAAGGATATGTCTGTAGAAGGTATTTTCAGATTAAATGGTAATATTAAAAAGTTGAGAGAATTAACAGACCAAATCAATAAGAATCCTCTTAAATCGGCTGATTTCAGTTCGCAAACCGCTGTTCAATTGGCTGCATTGATGAAAAAATGGCTACGTGAATTACCAAATCCCTTATTGACTTTCAATCTATATGACTTATGGATTTCGTCACAACAACAAAAAGATCCATCACTTTGTAAAAGAATTTTACAATTAGCTTATTGTATGTTGCCAAGAAGCCACCGTAATTTGCTTGAAGTTTTGCTCTATTTTTTCAGCTGGGTTGCATCGTTTGCAGAAATCGATGAGGAAACTGGATCAAAAATGGATATTCATAACTTAGCTACTGTGATTTCACCTAACATTCTTATTTCAAAGAAGGCCTCTCAATCTGACCAATCGCCTCCTCAGGCAGGAGATAATTATTTCTTAGGTATTGAGGTGGTTAATCAACTAATTGAATTACATGAAGAGCTTTGTATTATCCCGGATGATTTGTTGTTATTCTTTGAAAAATGTAAATTCAATGAAAATAAATCTGAGAACATTTCAACTAAGGAGATAATGAATAAGTTAGAAAAGACATCCAAGGAAAATCCCAACTTTTTCCTAAGCTTCGAAATAAAAAGTAGTAGTTACAATAGTTCTGCACAACCAAACGTTCAAACAAACAAAATTTCTAGGGGACATTCGAAAGTGACGAATGAATCACATGGCGAAACCTCGGACGTTCAACAGCCTTAAGATTTAACTGAATGCTTGTATTTATATAGCTTTACATTCGCTGAAGTTAACAGAATCGTGTATTAATATATATATGTATGTAATCTAAAAATGAATAATTTGCTTTAATGTAAGATGTTCAATTTTGCACTACTTAGATTCTCAAGTCGAAAAAAATATTAGGATTATCAACCTATTAACATCAGTTAATTAGAATAGCACGAACATAAACATGTCATTAACAGCAGATTCGTTTAAAGAGTTAATTCAAGAAAAACTTCAAGCTACTTTAGTTCAAGTTGAAGATATGTCTGGTGGATGTGGTCAAGCCTTTGCTGTTATTATTGTATCTCCAAACTTTGAAGGGAAGAATAAGTTAATGAGACATAGGTTGGTGAATAATGCTTTAAAAGAGGAAATAGCTTCCATACATGCCTTTACGCAGAAAGCATTTACACCCCAAGAATGGACAGCGCAAGGTGGAAAATAGTGATTTCATGATTTAAAATAACCTCACGAATAAGAACGATTTTCGCTATGTTCATTTACGAATTCATCAGTCATCATAAAGCTATAATAAATATTCAAGAAATTTCAGCTTTTATCTAGAGCACAAAAGTTGAGGGATAACTACTAGCTAATAATTAATATACATTTATTCATTCCGTATATATCTAAAGTCTGTTCGTATTATATCTTGCCCCGTATTGTTTCATCAACCCTAACCATATAAGGCAGAGTAAAGCAAATATACTCAGAACAATGCAAGGCAAAAGTGTTAAACCTAAGGTACTCGATTCCGCTATAATACCAATCACAAATGGAAGTGCAGCGGCACCTCCACCACCAAAGGCACAAATAAAACCAATACCTGCCGCATGATACTTGTGAGGTAAGATTTTCAATGAGGCAACAATTGTTGTCGGAAAAATAGGGCCAACAAATATGCCTGCTAGAAAGACTATAATAAAAAGAATAAAATTAGTAGTCACCCACGATAGTAACCAGAAAGTCAAGAATCCTGCGAAAGAGAAGAACATGTACAGAAAGTTAGCAGTTAGTTCATTCTTAAAGAAATGAGCAGTCGCAAATCCGAGGCCTATGCGACCAACAGTTAAACCTGTCCAAAAACTTGTAGCCATATATGAGGAATATTTATATGATAAGCTCTTAATCCTCGTTAAGAACGTTATTAACCACGAACCAAATGCGACTTCACCACCAACGTAAATAAACAAAATAGTTGAAAAAATCCAAACCAACTTAGATTTCAACGCCTCTGACAAAGGAGCTGAAGAATGATCGTCCTTTTCGTTATTTGACTCATCATTTGTGGTAGAAACCGATTGATTTCCAAATGTATCCATTTCAAGTTCATTCTCCTCATTCAACATCTTACCCCTTTTATTTTTCAAAATCATTGCAAATTTATACTTTTTTGCAGTTTCATACCGAAACATGACTATCAAAAATATAGTATTCAATGCACCACACAACTCAAAACCATATAATATTGATTCCATTGCCATGGATTTTTTGTTCTTTCCAACAAGCCTGTAATGACTGGTGGTGAGATCATACATCCAATTCCATAACAACCATGTAGTATACCAAGTAATTGATTTGAATCTGTTAAGCATCCCATCCATGTGTTGAGACTTGCATCTAAAGACCCAAATCCAATCCCATTCAAAATATGGCAAAAAATGAAGATTGCATATGGCGGCTTGAAAGATATAACTAAGTAAGCACATGTCATACTCACACTACCCAATATAACAACACCTCTTATACCCAAATTCTTGTGGGTGATTTCATTTATTAAAGCCATCAAGAAATAACCAAAAACGGAGGCCAAGAAAATGAAACTAGTTTGTATATCATCTATTTGATAGTGATCTTGAAATTTGGGAATCAATGTTCCCACAGTTTGTTCAGCTAACCCAAATAAAATAAATACAAGATAAGCTGCTATAACTTGGAATTTCAATAATGTGCTATCTCTCCAATTTGTAGAATCGAAGTATAATGTTTCATTTTCATATTCAACTGTATATCTTTTATTAGAACTATAAGCCTCCAAGTCGCTTAAAGCGACAGGTTTTGTGGAGGACGATCCTTCGAGTGTTGCCAAATCTTCGGAATCATTCGGTTCTTTTGTACCAATGAGCAAATTTTCGGATTCTATAATATCATCTTTAACTTGATCGCTATGTTCCATTACTTAGGTATTCCTCTTATCCTTGGATAGTACTTCTATTCTTTTCCAATAATCGTATAATATTTTTAAAATATAATTAATCTGTTTCACATAAAAAACACACTCATTCACCTCTTCCCTCTTAAGAAAAGTAAAGGATCCTTATCTTCGCTTAAAAAGGTTTTTTTCAGATCCCTTCCTAATTGGGTAGTCTACCCTTTCTTTTTTTGCATCTTCTAAGCACTTAATGTTTTCAACAAGTTTTACTAATGAGAACTTCATCGTCAGTTTGCTGGTAACCAAAGAATAATCATAAGCGTAAATAATTTCAAGACCTTCCAATTCATGAATATCTATTATTCTATGGAGAATGATTTATTTGTTGAGGTTTAACAAGAAAAAGCGCAAATGGTTTAGTGGTAAAATCCAACGTTGCCATCGTTGGGCCCCCGGTTCGATTCCGGGTTTGCGCATTCTTTTTTTCAACTTTAACGCAAATAGGAATACCATTTTTTTTCAGTTTATTGCCTATTGCTTTACATTGTCTTGTTTCATTTTATATCATCGTTGGAAAAATGTCGAGAAACGCAGTTAAATCCGTTGTCAATGCTAGTATGTATTCCTATACGACCATATGGTGTGGATGATCCTCTAATTGGGCACAGTATTAACAATATTCATTAGTTCAAAAGTACTATCCAACTAGGTTGGCAGATAAAACCTGGGATAATACTGGATTATTAGTCGATTCAAGTTCCGAAGAAGCAAGCTCAGACTGTATCCGTGTCTTGTTGACCATTGACTTGACCCAAGCGGTAGCAGATGAGGCAATCAAGGCAAAATCGAACATAATCATGGCCTACCATCCATTTATTTTCAAAGGTCTCAAGTCAATAACTCCTCAAGACCCTCAACAGAAGTCATTGATTAAACTTATACAGAATAATATCAGTGTTTACTGTCCACATACTGCAGTTGATAGTGCTAAAGGTGGTGTGAACGATTTCTTGGCTGATGGAATTTCCAAAGGCTTGAATGAGAAATCTAGAGAAACTATCGAACCTGACCAAAGCGAGGAAGATTGTGGTATGGGAAGATTGATCACATTAGCCAATCCTGTATCTTTAGCAGACTTAGTGAAAAACGCTAAAGCTAGTTTACAATTACCTTACGTTCAAGTCGCTCCTGCTAGAGGGCAAGACAAAGAGCACCAAATAAGTAAAATTGCTATATGTGCTGGGTCTGGAGGATCTGTATTCAGAGGCGTGGAGGCTGATTTATTCTATACGGGTGAATTATCCCACCATGAAGCATTATATTTCACTGAAACTGGTTCATCAATCATTGCATGCAATCACTCCAATACTGAAAGAGCATTCTTGTCTGTAATGAAGAAACAATTAGAAGAAGAATTGTCCAATGCTGAAGTTATTATCAGTAAGACTGATAAAGACCCATACGAAACTTGGTAGTAGTCTTAGTTACATATTCACCACTTCCATACTGCACGTGATTGTATCTCATATATCTAATCTAATCATAACGATTCCTACTGTAGACCTCGTAGCTTTATGCCACTCTCTCATAATTAACTTTCGAGCTGCCCTTAAGAAGCACACAGGACTTTTGTCGAACAACGAAAGTCAATAATTGCCTAAAGTTTGATATCTTTGATCGGCCATGCTGCAAATATGGCATAACCATGGAACGATTGCCCCGCCGAAACGACCAGATGTATTAACAATCTACGAAATAGATGGAAATATACCACTTCATAATACAAGAGCTACGGTTGTGCCATGCACAGATACGGATTATGTTTTTTTATTTGGTGGTTTTGATGAATTAGATAATCTAGATAGCAACGTCTATCTTTTGAACATGATAACCAAAAGCTGGGAGATTGATCATAAGCACATGGGTCTATATCGAGAAGGACATCTGGCAGTCTATATAGGACAAGGTAATGTGCTAGTGTTCGGGGGTATTCCTGACGAAATTCCTTATTCAATGCAAAACATTTCTGGATCCACAGACTCAACAGTGAGAAAAGATAGTTTGATGATGATATATAATGTGCACGATAAAAAATGGATAGGTCCACCAGGTTTTGCATTAAATAATGCACCATCTTCTAGGTATCGACATGCTTGTTGCTTATCGCCAGATGGTTCTAAGGTTTATATTAGTGGTGGAATGGTTGATTCTACACCATTAGACGATTTGTACTGCTATGATCTAGTTTCTGGAGTTTGGAATGGACCGATAAAATTCGTTTCAAGATTTGATCATTGTATTAAAGTCTTTGAAGATAAGATATTTTCATTTGGTGGGTTGGACAAAGATATGAATCATGTAGTTGACTGCATGGCTTATATCTCTTTGAGCGATCAAAGCATTCGAGAAGTTTCATTATTGCTGAAGCCTATATTTAATGAGTATCATGAAGAATCAAATGACTTGAAACTTATGAATGAATATCCTTATACACAAAGTGAGTGTTCCAAATACGAAAGAACCTATGTTAACTTACCATCCTTTCCTACAACAGAAATCGAGATTTGCTTGCCACTGGCGGATTCATATAGGGACTATAATGTATCTTATTATGATTTAGCAGACTTTCAGCATATTCCTTTAATTAATCGAGAAAATATTGAACTTATCTTGGAACTGAAGAATGAAGTTTTAAGTACATATTTATGGAAGCATGCATTTGTAACAGATCTGGATTCCTTATTCCTATTGGGACTGGTGGTTGAATCATTTGTCAATGAAGGATCAGCAAATATTTTGGATGAAGAAAATAATGATGCGGATGTAATGGGAAGTCTAAGTGAAAGAGATGATGATGAACTGATACAAGAACAAGAAAACGACATAAATCACGGCCATGGTCAAGGTCAAGATGATGTGACAAAGCTTCATCTACTTGAAATAAAATTGTCCGATTTGGGTATTCCAAAACCCGAAAAGAGCCTCCCATCTATATCGGATGATTTCCTAAATTTACTTGTTAATGAAGAGTTTACTGATTTTGAAATAGTCACCTTCAGAGACGAAACAGTCATGGAGGAGTATAATGAATTTCCAGATAAGTATATTGACGTAATTGATAAATCAATGACAAGTCAAGCAATATTCGGTGATGTTTTAAGGATTATTAAAGTTCACAAGTCTATTCTATTAGCTAGATGGAAACATTTCAGAAGGCTCATAGATAGTGGTATGAATGAAGCAATATCAAATAAAATGTTTATCCCTGAACCTCATTCTTGGGTCAAGGGTCTTGTGTTTTACTTGTATACCGACAAAATTGGTTCAAGAGAATCCAAAATCCCACTAGATACATTAGTTGATTATTCAGGTGTACTAATTCTATCTAATTTGTACGAAATTCCACAATTGAGAATAAAATTATTGTCTTTTTTGTACAAGAAGTTGAATAATTTTGTTATTGAAGAAGGTTCTAATGCTTTGGATAATGTATTAAGCACTATTTTGAAAATTTGGACGAATGGCTTAATATCAAATGAAGATCTTTTGGTTGCTAAAATTGTAGAAATCATACGGAATAACTGGTTGATATTCATTAAATCTAAACCATTCATGGAATTACCGAAGTCCGTAATTATTAAACTATGTCAGGATTGTGCGGCTAATCAGAAAACGATAGCAAAGAGCAACAAACAAAGCATCAACGACACATTATCCCACGCTCTATCTAAGGATAAAGATTCCGATGACTCCATTGATAGGCTAGATCCAGATTCAGCTTTTGGAACACCAACAAGCGGAATTACTCGTGAACTCCATTCTAACTCGCCGTTTCTTAAAGCAGCGAATGAACCTTCTCCTCTGAAAACTCCTCAAAATACAAATGATGTTACATCCTTTCCAAAGCTACAATTTCTTTCAAATGTTCTCAATAATAAGTTAGTAGATTAATTGAGGGGTTTATACATGATTCATTATAGTTGTTGCAATAACTCTAAACCTACATTAGGTCATATAAATGGTCTTTGTATATTTTTCAAGTTTATATAGGTTATCATCTTCAGATGTAGGGCCACCTATTTATTATCCGCTTTCTTGTCATTTCCAATAGCTTTATGAATCCAATCATCCACTTTCTCTATCGTATCTTCAATTGATTCACCAATCTTATCCAGAATATCTTCAAGCTTATCATCTATTTCCTCCCATAAATCATGAGAAGTCTCTTCGTGAGACTTTGTTGGTTCTGAATCAAAAAGATCAGTAGGCTTTGGGATCATTTCAATGTCCATTGAAGATAACAGAGACTCCTCGGAAACTAATGACTCGTACGGATGCAAATTAGTACTAATTGAAATTGTTGTAGGCTTTTCTCTATTTGGCCTTTTCCACAAAAGATCATACGTAGCGTCTTCAACAACATGGTCGGCTTCAAATGGCAAGTTTGGATATTGTATTTGATCAGTCCAATCATTGGGCAACAAATTCGAAGTGGATAATAATGTACTCGCCGAGTTAGTTGAAAAGGTTCCATTGTTGGGGGCAGGTGCTAAGTCCAATGTATCACAAATTAAATTATATACTTCAGTATTAGGGAACGGTTTTATCTTATTGTTGTAATGAGATTCAGGTATTTTTTCACGGAAATATGGACCGCTGCCCAAAAACAAGGCTCTCATTAATAACTCTGTGTTATTATATCCATGTACACCTTTTGGCCTATAATCAAAATTGTTGTCTTCCATCTGTTTCTTTGTAGTAACAACATAACCAACATCCGGAATTATCCATATTGGAGCTAATCTGTAATTAAATTTATGATCAAATTCTTCTCCGCCAAATTGCCATTCTTTTGGCATCCCTTCAGTTCTAAGTATACTATAATGATCTCTTAATTCAGGATCTATCTTTTCAACATTCTTCATTATCTCATTTTGAATATCGTCTGTAGAATATTCGGGTGATGGTCGTAAACCAAAAAGTGGCCATCCGTCCACATGCTCAATCATTTTTAAGTCAATCACATCATCTAAATAAATTAATCTACTATTGGATGTTGGTGCCATACCATGATCACTAACTATAATTAAATTCACGATGTCACTCAAATTTCTTTCCTTCAACTCCATTTTCATCAAGTCCACGAAGTCATCAACATATGTCAATGCATTCTTAATGTCCGTACCATTAATTCCAAACTTATGACCAAATTGATCAATAGTCGGTACATAAGTTAAAATCAATTCAGGTCTCATTTCAATTTCTTCCTTATCTAGCCAATTCATTACACGATAAACTTTTGAAGACAAAACTTCCGAGGCATTGTATTTATCGACTTCTAGTGGGCCACCTCCAATCCCTACCCCATTTACCTCACTTCCTGGCCACATGTGTATTGCGGAATTTACTCCCTGTTTAAATGCTGTTGACCATATAGGCTCACCACCTTGCCAAAAATCTGGATCCAACCCCCCTTGCTTTGGATTAGTATTAACGAACTGCTTATCTAGCTTTGGATCAAAGAATGTGTTCCCAACAATGCCATGTTCTGATGGGTATAATCCAGTTACCAACGTCCAATGGTTAGGGAAAGTGGAAGATGGAAATGAAGGGATCATGAACGGAGCACCGTAATCACTAAGCATCATTTCATGTAAAGTTGGAGTTACGAGTGGATTAATGTAATGCGGATGAAACCCGTCTAATGATATGACTATAGTAGTGGGGTAGAAATCGTGGGTTGAATTCGACAAGACTCTCTTATTGTTTGACTTGGAATTCATGAACGAATCCTTATTTGCTCTAGAGAAACAAAAAGCAATAATCATCAAAATTAAAATCGTCCCAATACCCATTGCAATTGTCTTCTTGATTCTATTGTATAAAAGATCGATTTTATAATCTCTCAAAGACCTCCCTTGTCTACCGTCCTGAATCGTGCGTCTATCTCTGATTTGATCGAATTCTGTATCGTCAGTATTAAGCATCTCATAATTTCTCAAATTATTAGGCTTGGAACGCTTGAAGTATGATGCTAGACGTGACATCAACGAATCTTGCCTATTGAAACTATCAACAAATTCATAATCCAAATTATCAATTGATTTTACACTATCATCATCTCGAGTGGTACTGGACTCCTCCTGCAATTGCTGATTAAATATAACATCGTCCGCCTCATCTAGATCAGTGATGGGTATATCCACAGGATGGGGATGTCCATGATTCACCAGCATAATCACATATAATTAACCTATCTATTTGGCTATTGTAAACTAGGGACATATTTTTATTTTTATATTTCGATTGAGCACGTGAACAATGATTTACTTATCAGCTCAAGATGAAGTATACTAACGATATAATAGGTATATATAATTAAAAGAAACCATTCCTTGTGAATGAAAGAAGCCTATCATAACCTGTCGACATTTAATTGAGGTCTTTTTGTCTTGTTTTGTAGTAAATATACTTTGACTCTTAGAGTCATGATATCATCAGGTTTTAAATCATTTCTAGTCAAGGCTGCACTACACCCATCTATGGGACATTGATTATGATTACTGAGGTAATCAGATATAGTATCCTCTTCAAATGTATGACCACATTTCTTTGAAACTAACGGAGTGTGGAAATAATTAAGCGATAATGGATCTTTCAAAGATATCTTACCTCCAGCAACTTCCAAATCGTCATCTTCAGCCTCTTCTGGTAACGGACGTTGTGGATTTTGTAATATGAAGGTAACATTTTTCAAATACTTATAGGCATCGTTGGTTGCGAGGACCGTTTGGAACGAGGTCTCTTGATTATGGATGTCTCGATACTCTTCATATTCTTTCTTGACTAAGTCACCAAAATGGATGTCATCAACTTGGTTCAGATAATACTCTAACGACTCAAGATTTAGTTCTACTTCCTGCCGTTGTTTCAGTCGTATTCTTACCTTGGACTCCTCTACAGATTTTTTCCATATACCTAATTCATGCTGTGACTTGAGCAATTCTTCCAAGGAAGCTAGATTGAAGCTCAAGAACTTTGAGTCAAAGTCCATGTTAGCCAAGTTCTCATCATCTAACAAGAACTTTAAATACTCTTGAGTCTGTGATAAAATATTATTTATGGATTCTTTTATAGTTTGATCCACCTTTGTTTGCAATCGAGCAGATCTCTCAAAGTCTTTTACCAAGCTTTGGTTCAACGGGAAATATGGTGGTAAATCTATACTGCCAGTTATTATGGGTTGTTCTTGAGGCACATTGTTATGCGACGTGCTTTCCGAATCCATGATAGAATAATAATTCTTAATCTTTTAGTACATTTTTTTCTGAAAAATCCATATCATACGCGCAAGGCTTGATGTCTACTGAACTACTATTTTGTACTAGTAGTTTACTGCCAATACTAATCTACAAGTACGTCTACACTTAAACCTAGTAAAATGATACCCAATTTTTATTTGCAATGCAAAACAAAAAGTAACTAATAATAATATATAGAAAGAACTGAAATGACAATATTTTTTTTAGGCTAGAGACACCTTGTACTTAAAAGACTTCACCTTGGTCAAACATGGCATCAGCGACCTTGATAAAACCAGTAATGTTAGCACCCTTTAATAACGATGGTAAATCTTCTGCATCCTTTTCAGCAGAGTATTTAGCGGCAGTGGCGTAACAATTATCGAAACAAGTGTACATGATGTTCTTCAACTTTTCGTCGACTTCTTCAGCAGCCCAAGTAACTCTTTGAGAGTTTTGTGCCATTTCTAAACCAGAGACAGCAACACCACCACAGTTGGCAGCCTTACCTGGAGCGTACCACACACCCTTGGATCTGTTAGCTTCAAAGACATCAATAGCTTCCTTGGTGGAACCCATATTGGAACCTTCAGCGACGAACTTACAGCCAGCTTCAACTAAAGCCTTAGCTTCTTCACCAGAAACTTCATTTTGAGTAGCAGATGGTAAAGCAACATCAACTTGGCCACAGTGGGTCCATGGACGAACACCAGCGATGTATTGAACTTCATTAGAACCGGAGAAGAGAGATGCGGATTCCTTGGTAATTTCTTCCAAGGTCTTGAAGTGGATCTTGGCTGCTGCGATGGCCTTGATTTGGTCTGGAGTAATACCAGTTTGGGAAATGATACAACCCTTAGAGTCGGACAAGGAAACAACGGTTGAACCTAACTCAATAACCTTTAAAGCGGCGTATTGGGCAACGTTACCGGAACCAGAGATGGCAACTCTCTTACCCTTGAAAGATTCCTTACCGCCAGTGGCCTTTTCAATCATCTTTTCGACGAAGTAGACAACACCGTAACCTGTAGCTTCAGGACGGATTAATGAACCACCCCAGCTTAAGCCCTTACCGGTCAAAATACCAGACCAGTTGTTTTGCATCTGCTTGTAAGCACCGAACATGTAACCAACTTCACGGCTACCAACACCAATATCACCAGCTGGAACATCAGTGTCACTACCAATGTATCTGGCCAATTGTCTCATGAAAGCAACACAGAATCTTCTGATTTCAGAGTCTGTTCTACCCTTTGGGTTGAAGTCACAACCACCTTTACCACCACCCATGGATAAACCGGTCAAAGCGTTCTTGAAGATTTGTTCGAAACCCAAAAACTTCAAAATAGACAAGTTGACAGATGGATGGAATCTTAAACCACCCTTGAATGGACCTAAGGCCGAATTGAATTGCACTCTGTAACCATTGTTGACTTCAACGTCACCATTGTCATTTTCCCATGCAACTCTGAATTGAATAATTCTTTCTGGAACCGAAACAACTGGAATAACCTTCTTGTATTCTGGTTTTTCGGTGAACAAAGTAGAGTCTTCTAAGGCAGAAACTAATTCGTTGTAAGCTTGTTGAAATTCTGGTTCGTGAGGTAATACCATTTTGTTGACTGTTGTTATAATATGCTAAGATAGACGATACTTTAGAAAAATCTACATGTCAAGTTCTTCCTGATTCCTACCAGTATTTATATATTATCCCCGGAGTCATAACGTACATACTTAAAATTTTCAACCATGCTGCAATCTCTGATTGTAGCCCTTGATGATTCAACCTTTCTATTTCAATCAAATCTCCATCCAATAAAATGAAGTTCCGAAGATTCGCCTGTAGCGGAGTTTACACAAAATGCACAGATGACTTCAAAAATTGTTCAATTGCCTTTTTCTTCCGAGTCACAGGATTCGATGATCAACGGTTGAATCAGCATGATTGGGTGGATATGGATTATGTAATATTCTTATCAGTGCCAAATCAACGGATTCAAAGTCATCCAATCTTCGGAGAATACAGGAAGCGAACAAATAGCTTGGTACGTAGAATCGCGGAATGCTACGAGTGGGCCGAAAGAGAGGCTACGACGGATTAGACGAGAATATCAGTAGTAGACACTCGGTGGTCGATTGTGTAGACAATCGGCAGTAGATATTCGGTTGAAGATTCAGGGGCACCGTCGACGAAACAAGCGTTGGCTATGTGAGGCCAAGTATAAGGCTCTGGAACGAAAAGGCCTCATAGGTGCAAAACCGTGCAAAAACCACAAAGCGATCACGAAGCAAGCAAAAACGGCAGATTGCGGATGGAGCCGAATGATTGGTGCGTGGATCTAAAGGTGTATGGATGTGTGAACACGGCCGGGCTCGAACGATTAGTGGTGCAACCAAATCTCTAGTATTTTTGGCGGCGTTGGCCGAGGGAACGAGGGGGGAGCAGAGAGCCCCTAATAGGGCAGAGCGATCGTTATCTCGTTATCGCATGGATTCGTTACCTCTCAATTGTACCCCGAAAATGAGTCGCCGGTGAAGGAAAGGACATAGTGGGGGTTAAGGGGAATACATGGGGGACCATGGACTTACAAAGGGGGAACTAACAAATAATAAATTACTATATACAAACTATTCGTTAGTAGTCTTATCGATTGGTTTATCGGTCGATTTTGCGGCCAACAACAGGACATCAAACACCTTCATTTTGGCTGTTACTCGGTCATCAGTCACCAATTCCTGGACCCATTCGGAATTTTTTTCCTTACCGGTAGCCACCCACTTTTTAGGCCACTCCAATTCCTCTTCTTTCGCCATAAACTGGTCCTTGTAGACAAATGGTCTCGACACGTTTTGCACGACAACAGAGGTTCTACAACCATAGTCGTCAGCAACATTTCTTTTTGTGAAAAAGCGGTAAATCTTACGGTGAGTGTTCAAAAATCCAGAAACTATGGGTAAGGGAAACACGTAAACCGGTTGTTCGAATATCACGGGAACGTTCTTCTTATTCTTGATGAGGGCTACGTTCTGAAACTCTGGTGCGTACGTTGCGTTGGGGTATTCGTCGGGGGTAATGAATGGTTTGGGTACTGGTTTTTCGGTGTCTTCTTTGTCTGCTTCTGGTGTTTTTTCTTCTGACTCTAATGGAGTTTCTGGTACAGCCTCTTGTACATTTTCACTGTCAGCTGGTGCGGCAACTTCCTCCTTTACACTGTCAGCTGGAGTTGGTGTCACTGGCAATTCGACCACTGTCTTGGATTCATTATTGTTGTGCATGGCCCCAGATCCGTCTTCAGTCACTTCAGCATCAACTTCCGTAATTATTTTAACTTCTTCTGGTGCTTCCAATGGTCCTAATAGCCCTTCGTGGATCCCGGTCATATATTCTTTATATGCCCCTCTTCCGATGCAAATAACTCCACCGGCTTCCATTGGGTTCAATTCATCATCTCTCTTGGCCTCAATTGGCTCATTCAAGTAGTAAACCCCCAATACGTCCTTAGGTGAATATAAGTCATTACTGCTAACTAGAAGCTCATCCTCTTTGGAATTGCTTTGAAATTTCAGAGTGAAGAAATTTGGCACATCCTTCTTGAAAAATTTCGTCCATGACGCATCATATTGCTTTTGCTTAGCTTCTTCCTGTGCCTTTTTAGCGTTTTCATTCGTTTCGATCCTCAATTCTCTAATTCTCTCTGCGACCGCAGCTCTAATGTCTCCCTGTCTATTCTCCGTGAAAACATCAAAATCAATGGCACTAGCATTTAATAAGGGCTTGACATACTTCCTGAAATATACCATCGATGAGTCTAAATAATCGTTAGGTGGCGGTGCTATAAAAACCGATAGTTTTCTTGGAATTCTATCGGTTCTGTATGCTTCTTCTCCCAAAGGTCCGAATTTCTCCATCCATTTCTTTCTTATTTGTTTTTGTTGATACCTGTCATATGCTACACCTCCCCCAACACTCGCGAGCAAAGTCCAAAAAATCATCCAATTCCGTGATGGTAACGAGACTTTTGGAATTCCCATCATTCGTAATGCTGGGTTTGACCATCCTTTTTTCACTGGTGGCTTGTTCACTTTTTCTGCTCCTTCAACTTTAGGAGTTGAACCTTTAGATGGTTCTGGGTTCTCTGACATATCGCTAAATGCTTTATATCAGGAAACTTATGCTATTATTATCTCTGATGTCTTCATTTAATATGTTGAATCGTCGATGAGAGGTGAATTAAATTGTAAGTCGTGTGGGTCATCAAAAAGTTTTTTTAATCTTTTTCGCAACTACATCACAAAGGCTACTCTTACTATATACTATGGCTTTTACTATCATTCAATAGTATCAGTTTGTATATCTTCCGATTTTTCTTTTCATCCATTGAAATATAAAAGCATTAGCTTTCATTGTGTAATTATGGGACGTTATATCCTATAATATGACTAAAAATGTTTGTCAATTATGAAAATTCTGGAAATTTGCACGAAATACAATAAATAGTGTCGCTTGTAGGAATTTTATAAAATTATAAAATATATTATTAAAAACAAAAGACATCTAAAGTGGTATAAACTACTTTTTCAAGTATGCTTGTAATTCAGTATATAAATCGTCATGGGTCAAATTCTTACCGATGAATACTAGTTTATTTTGAGTAATTCCATCGACTAGTCTACCGCCTTCAATGATATCATACGTCTCTCGAACACCTTGGATCACTCTTACATCAAGCTTTTCATTTGTGCTTTTGTTTACCAAAATTCCCTTGACTCTATGAATTTCGATAGGATTGTTGTTAGCTGTGTTCTCCCAGAGCACATACTGAAGAAAAGACTCCACCTTATTGAATTCACCGTTTTCAAAAAAAGGAAACGTTATGGTCACTGTGGTAATTCTGTCATCATGATATGTCGAGCTTTTCATGTAATTTATCGATTCTGTTAACTTTTCAGTGTTTGCCTCAAATGCATGCAAATCCAAGATCTTTTCAAGATCGATATCACCAAAGCTTGTTGTATGAATGGGTGTACTGGAATTAATTCCTTTAACTTTATCCACAATAGCTTGGATTTTGTCCTCATACGATTCCTTTTCCAATGTATCCACTTTATTTATTAAAATTGTATCTGCAAGGGCAATCTGTAAATGGGCCGTGGTCAAGCCTTCCTCTAGTTTTTTTCTCTCATCTTCGAGCTCTTCCTCAGTAAGATCATCAGCATTAACGCTCTGACTTACTTTTAAGTGCTTATTCGCTCTATGCCAATGTCCGCCAACATCGTCCAAACATTTAAGGATATTTTGAGCATCCAATACAGTAACGACTCCATCTATATAAACACTTGATGATAATCCTTCATCCAACCAAAACATCTTGGCTATTGGCGCCGGATCAGCGATTCCTGTAGTTTCTAACAAAATATAATCAATTTTCCCTCTGGAGTTTTCAATCAACTGCTCTATAGCAAGAACGCCATTATCCTTTACTGTACAACAAAGACATCCATTACCCAAATCGAGCCATTCCTGAACCGATTCATTATTTTCAGTATCCTTGACCGTGATAGCCTTTTCGATTGCTGATGAATCACCAAATTCATTCAAAATTATAGCCAACCTTTTCTTTGAATTTTTACCAATCATTTCCAAGAGAGTCGATTTACCAGAGCCTAAATATCCAGTGATAATTGTAATCGGTATTTTTGTCTTCTCATCGGTATCAAGCTCCTCTACTTGCCTCACAGACGGTGAAACGGATTTATCTACCACTTCAAGATTATTACCATTTGATCCTTTAACAATCTGATTGTCGTATTCAGGCAATTCCTCAACCAAATCTGGTATATCATCCATATTTCCTAAGATATTAAAAATTTGTCGTTAAATTATGTATTTACTACAAAGATTCCATTTTAAACGGTCGCAGTACTCTCGAAGCAAAATTCAATATTTTTGACAAATTATACTCAGAGACTTTTATTGTATTTCTACATACAATTAACAATGTATAAGTATAATAAGTTACTAGATATAGTCCTCTTGGCAATAATTGTATATCATTTGATAATATCACCTTATTCCAAGGTTGAAGAGTCTTTTAACATCCAAGCAATTCATGACATTATTAACTATGGGGTATTTCCGCAGGAGAATATCTCATATAACTATGATCATAACAATTTTCCTGGGTCGGTGCCCAGAACTTTCGTTGGAAGCTTAGCAATTGCCGGTATTGTCAAGGTTATTCAATCGTTTATATCATTAATTGGTCTTGATAATGTAATATTCAAGGACCAGACTCAACTTAATATTCAGATTCTTGTGAGGTGTGTACTAGGTTTTGCTAACGGGTTTGCATTTATGAAGATACGTGATAGTATCAATCAAATAACATTGCGTGATAGAATCTCGAAACGCAGAGGTATAATTGGAATTTGGTTCATGATATTGCTTATTTCACAATTTCACATATTATACTATTCGTCTCGTACATTACCAAATTTTATTGCATTACCATTAGTATCATATGCAATCAGTAAAATTGTCGTTGGTGATATGTCTGGTTTGACGTGGTTGGCGTTTACAGGCATAGTATTTCGATTAGAAATTGGGTTGTTTGGGGTCATTATTGCACTAGTTTCGTCTTTCATTTTCGGTCAGAGTAATATATTTTTAAATTTGATTATGTTATGTGTTGGCACTATTGTTGGGCTTATTACCACATTGACTATTGACTCCTACTTTTGGGGCTATTGGCTTGTTCCTGAATTAGTCTCATTCAAATTCAATATTATTTCTGGTAAATCAGCCGAATGGGGCACCGAGCCATGGGCAGCGTATTTTAACAAGTATATTTGGCAATTATTTAGACCTCCGATTATTTTAATACTTGCATTACCAGGGATTATGCATGATCCAGCAGATGATAAGATTTCAACTGCCACCATCAATACAACACCAGATCAGAAAAAAATTAAAGTGACCCATCCTGCTAAGAATTCTTTGCGTATTTTGTTTGTTTCTTCATTATTGTTTGTTGTTGCTATGTCATTCCAACCTCATAAGGAATGGAGATTTATAATCTATATTGTACCCGTCTTAACTTTACAAGCAGCTAATGGATTTGCGAATATATCTAGTCGCTGGCCTACATCAATTTTCAATAAGCTTTTAATATTAATCTGTATTGCATTTATATTAATTGGGATGTTATTATCAGTTGTTATGGGATACATATCTAGCTTTAATTACCCAGGGGGAGATGCATTATTATTTGTTAATAATTATGTAAGTAACAATAATGATAAGGAATATCTCATCCATATGGATATTGCATCTTGTATGTCTGGTATCAATAGATTTGGGGAGATTCATAATAATTCGGCTATAACATATGATAAGACTGAAGATGAATTTGATTTGTTGACTATATGGAATGACATTGATATTTTAATTACAGAAGCCAACTTGAATGAAATTGATACAACACATGCAAGCTCAAAACTTACTTATAATTTTAATAACTGGAAGGTCATACACTCTTCTGACAAGTACAAAGGTATTTCGGTAATGCCAGTAATTCAATTGATCAAAGAACAAAGAACAAACTCTTACACAATACCCGCCTTACTTCTTCAGATTGCCGATGAATCCATGCATCTCAAGTTCAACACGATAAGGAACTTTATACAATCTATGGTAATTAGAAGTAATTATTTATATGTTTATGAGAGGGTATCTCCGGATGAAGGGCTTAACGAATTAATCGAGGAAGCTAGGGATAAAGTGTCTTATAAATCAAAAGAAAGTGGCAATCTTGATTTCAAAGAAGTTGATTTAAATGTTTTAAGAGAGGAAATTAATGACTTAAGTGAGGAAATAAATGATGAAATTAATATTTTGGAAGAAAAATTCACATCTTGAATATTTAGAATTAGCTTTATATGGTCTGGGAATATATTCATGTATTTATCAAGTCAAAACCTATCTGTATCTTTAGTCGGTGAAATTTCAATAAGGTTATTCTTTAACTTTTCTTTTAACTTCTTGACTGGCGAAAATCTTGGCTCATCAATGTCATCATCAAATGGAACAAAAATGGGGGTTATACGTCGCATTCTTTTGGCAGTTTCAATGATAGACTTTTCATCGTCATTAACACTGGTACTTGGCATTTCTGACAGATTAGGATCTCCTTGATTGGACGAAAACAGGTCCACTAACGGTGTTTCTGCAATACCGAAATTTGGAGGTTTTGGCGGTAAAATAGGCTTATGGTCATTATATTTCGGGGGCGAAAGTCTAATAAACCTTGAACTGTTACGATCAATCAACAATCTGGACTCCAATGACGGGTTGTTATCATCACCTGCGCGCCAATGTTCTCTTCTCGGAGTAGATGTGGCTCTGACTTTACCAAAATGCTTTCGTAATGCATCTATGCGTTCATGCTTTAGTCTCAATGTTGTTTCTTGTAATTTTGTTGGGCTCCCCCCAGCTGCACCATTGGTAAAGTGAGGTGTCAAAGGTATTCTATCAGGTTTAGGCTTAAGTGGGGTGTACAAATAGCTAGTATTAGGATCATCATTGGAATTAGCTCTAGTTATGCTTCGCGTCAATGACTTTTTTGCTAATGGCGACTGATTATTGATCATACTGGCATCCTTATCTACAAGGAAGTCCCCATTTATTTCCTTCTCGTTTTGTCGTTCTCTTAATTTATATATCCACAATTCTAAGATCGATCTTGATTTTACATTTTGCCATCTTTTAGTAAACAATTCACAACTTTGATGGTGTCTTTCGATATTCTTGATATACTTCATTGACCAATTACTTAAAGTCTCTCGGAATTTGCGGAATTCTTTTTGACTTATAAAGTCATCACTTAATTCATTCAAATATCGATTGACATGAAGGAATTGGTCGTACCATATGACTAAGAACTTTTTAGTTAGAAGCCTCGTTTCAAATTCTGCTGCACGAAGATTCAATTCCAACTTTCGATGTGTCGCGGATACCCACTTGTTAAGGAATAACTTCCTCAAGGATGATGTTCGGACGAACTTTTCACACTCAGTATCTAAATATGAAATAACCGTTTCTTTCTCATTATATTTATTGACCCACAAAATCAAGTATTTAGAAATACAATTTGGGATTACCATGCTATCGTTAAATGACTTAATTTTTGAGTTTGCAAGTTTTTGAAACCTTGAATCATAGCGCTGTTGCCAATTACGCATTGCAACCAAACTAATTAAACGATCGTTCAATTTTAATTTGTATTTACCTGACATATCATCACGACTGAAATCTTCCATAATTGAAACAAAATCTTTCGTATATAAGTGAAGCTTCCCGATTATCTTGTTCAAGTATTTTCTTTGCAAATTCAAATCTGACACCTCATTCATCAGTTTATGCTTTCTATAGTTAAAAATCCATTGAATTAAATATTTGTGATTCGTATTTGATATGTCACATTGGATAGCCCGTGATGCATTATCATTGTTTACCTTTGATTTATCGCCAATTTGTTTAAGAGTCGTTGATTTAAGCTTCAAATCTGATTTAAATTGAAAGCATTTTAGTTGATAAGCTAATAGCCATTTAGTAAAGTATGTTCTTAACTTGTTAGAAGTCAGAGTCTCCTTTGAATAACAGCGGTCAGTGCTGTTAAAAGTGAAAGAGTTCATCGCAGATTCTAATTTCCATGTTTTGAAGCTTGTCTTCAACAAATTGCTTCTATGAAAGCTATTTGCAATACAGTTAAGGTCCTTATATTCTTTCCAATGAAGGAAAGTATTTGATTTTATCGCACGGTGCTTTTCTTGGATGCTATACTTGGCTTTTATTTGCAACTTTGTTTTCTTCAACCATTGTTCAGAGAAAAAGAATTCAAGAAAAATCCTGTTATTCTTCAATTTAGTCTCATTATAGATGCATTGCATATTCTTAGCATGCTTCAAAATTTTAAAGTACTTTGTAAATATAATATATCTCTCAATATTACCCAACCTACGTAATTTTTCACTCAAGGTTGAAGGAGGAATCAAATTATTTGCAACATCCAATTGAGTAATGGTGGGTAGTTCAAGCTCCTCATTTTTGCTAGAAAAATTAGGTTCAATTTTTAAATTCATTTTAGCGTACCAGTTTTTGATAATGAATTTTTTTAGGTTAAGATTGTCTTTATAAAGCAGCTTCTCATAATTATTAAGTGCTAACAGCGTTAGGTCTTTATTTTTTTGAAAATTAATGAAGAAATATTTGAAGTGGGCTTTTAAAAGATACGTTTTATTATGATTTAATGCCTGGCGCTGTAGTCCTTGTGTGTAATTCAACTTTTGATACCACACGTTTAGCCATTTTGCTTCATAACGAAGAACAGCTTTGTCGTTCAATTTCCCATAGTTTTTTGAGCGTGCCAACCAAAAATCTTTGAAAGTTTTACACAAAATATCTTGATCATAAAAGTTTATTGTAGCTGTTTCCAATTTATCGAGCTTTAGCTTTTTACTAAACCATCTTTTCAAAACTTTTTTCTTTAGAAAATTATCAGATTCCGGTAACCACTCATAATTTAAATTATATTCAAGCTGACTTATTGCTAGTGTCTTATAGTTCCATTTGTGAAATATGCCATATTTTAATTGAAAATTCGAATGGTATTCACATATTGCCAATTTCATTAAAGTTGTACGAGAAAGCTCTTCATGTGATAAAGATTCCTTATTCAAATAAGTGTGTAATTGATAGAATCGAAGAACAGTATCTCTAATGTCATATTCTTCCAGGGTAACATCCTCGTTCTCATAATCAGTGATAGTATCGACTAAAGCGACGATGCTTTCAACAAAATCCATATCTTCTTGATTACGCATTTCTGGAAGTTCATGGTAAACTAAATGCATATAGTATTTCAAAATTAAAGGAAAATTAATATTGAAATCAAAATTAAACTCATTTAATAAGGGGATGATATGTCTTAAATTATTTACTAAAATCAATTGATCCTCCTTCGTATATGAGTGATGGGAAAACTTAAATTGTTTGTGTATTTGTTCTTTACCGCCATTATTCCATCCACTTTCTCTTTTCTCTTCATCATGCCATTTGGCTGTAGCATCTTCAGAAATTTCGGAATCACTACTTTCCTGTTTATCATAACTTGAATAAATCTTACTATTATCTGGCTGCCTCAATCGATCGCTTGTTGTCCTATCTATCTCAGAATGCAATTCAAATTTATTCTCATAATACAGTTCCGGAAACATCACCATTGTTGTTATTACTCGCTTGTTGATTTCTTCAAATCGGGCTGGTAGTATGGACTCTTTGCTGGGCTGACCACTTAAAAAGAAACTGTAGAAGTAATTGAATTTCAATTCTTTGTATTTGAAATCGTTTATCTCCATTGTATCTATATTATTAGATTTTTTATACAAGCTGATCATTATTCGTATGTATTTGGAATAATCATTATACGAGGATTGTGATTGTCTCTGAAACTTCTTGAATGATGATACTTGAAGGAATAATTGGTACAAGTTCGAAAAGTTCTGATCGTTACATTGAAAGTTTAACGGTGTTGCACTAATACCTATGTGAGCCGGAAATTCATTAGATTCATAACTAAAGATAGATTCATCTGTTGGTTCATTATCTTCATTTAGTTCTTTTTCTTCGAAACTCTTATTTCCAACAAACTCGTCTAGCAAAGAAACCATTTTTTCCGTATCATGGTCATCTAAACTCAAACCAGAATCCAATTTATCCTGCAAATTAGAGTAAAGGTTCAACTCATAGTTGAAGCACCGATTGATATAATATACTAATTTCCGCTCCGATTCAGAATGAAGCCTAAAAAAAAAATCCAAGAGCTCAGAAAATCGAATTAATATCGTGGAGAAAGATTCTTTTATTCTCTTTGGTTTCTTCTCGTCTGATGTGGAGTCACTAAAGGAAAGGAGTTTGACCAATTGCTTGAGAACATATGATCTTGAGGATTTGTTGCTTATCCCTTGCTTCTGGTATGACTGGATAGCGGAGAAAATATTCAAGTTTGTGATTCGTTCTGAGTCGTAAGACGAACCTAACGAAGACTTATTAAGGTAGTATAGTAATGATAACGATCCAATGTCGGAACAGCCTGGTGACACATTCAAATTTAGTTCGTAATAAAGCTTATCATGGTAATTCAATAATTGAAGTATACTCTGTATGGTTTCTTTAAGAAGTATTTCGTAGTTGGAATCAGGTTGAGTAGTTGGATATAAATGAAGCGTATGTAAGTCCTTAATCGTCTTATGTAAATGTTCATTTAATGGAGTATTAGACATGCTATACTCTGTAGTTCATTTCCAGACTGAAGCACAATTTCCGATGATCGAAGCTTTTTCGGTATAAATCGTATGTATACGTTGTTTTGTAAACAGTGATCTAATAAATATTTTTATCTCGAATACAAAAATTGATTGCACCAAAATTAGAAGATATGATGATGATAATATTATTTGCATATTTTTAATAAGTTGAACACAATATTTAGAGTCTAATATTCATTTGAAGAATATAGGCTTTCGTTGGAATTTAACGTACCGTAATTCTGAATTTATTCTCCAAAAGTTCTTCTTTTGTAACCGTATATTCATCACAATCAAGTTGCATCCTTATACTGGCTTCATACCCGAAACTATATCCAATCATTGGAGTAGTAAACATTCCCATAGGCAGAGATCCGCTAGTCATGAAGTTAAGAGGGAGGGAAAAACTATGTATGAAGATTCTGAATCAATTGCCAATATGGGTATGCCACCATCAACCCAAAATAGAATAGCTTCAGACGGTGTAATTTATTCGAATCAACATATATCAGGTTATATGATGCATCCAAATCGTACTAATGAGTTTATTCCACATAATGGTAATCTGGATAACTACAATGATGAACGAAATTTGAGTCTACCTTATCCGTCGGATGATAATTATGGGACGTTTCTACAAGATGAGACATCAACTCCGAATAAAGAGAACATACAAGAGACTACAAATAATTCATCATCTCCTTTACAATCTGATCACAGGGATCCCAAAAGTTTTAGCTTCTCTGAACAAAATGACTCAATTCAAGAGTTTCAAGTTTCTCCGATAAAAGAAGACGTCCCTCGTCTACCTCGTCATGCCTTTGACGGATTTCCTAGAGACGATGTGAGCAACGAAAACAGTAGATCTACCCGTTCATTTTCTCCACCTCCAAATTCGTCAGGAAGTGACAATTCAAATGCTATTGGACTGATTATAGGTGGCTATGATTATAGTAAGAGCTCCTTAGAATTGGCTTCGAAAGACAATGATAATAATAGTCTTCAAAATGATAGGAAGCCTAATGCATCAAGGCAAACGGAAGATGATGCTACTGGCCAGTTTTATCTAACTAATAATCCACTACAATCTAATGAAGTTGATATCAATGTCAAAGCTCATAATAGAAATAGTTCAGAATCGTCAACCGTTTCAAATACATCTACCACATCTACTATAACACCTTCTACGATTAGTAAAGGTAAGAGGTTTGTCAGGTATGCAATGAATACCCAATCAAAATCGTCCATGACTAATACATCCACGAAATGGCATATTCTGAATGTGCTAAAATGGCTTGATTATTACGGTTTTAATAGTTCTTGGCAAGAAACTTTTCGTAGGAATGAAATCTCTGGTAATAGGTTTCTAGAACTATGCAATTATGAAGTTGACTCTATGATTTGGAAACAATTCAGTAAATACTTGGTCTTGGATAACGAAAATAATTCAATTGAAAGATTTATTGAGTTACTAAAAGGACATCTTTCTACGTCCGAACCTGTGGATGACTATAATGCAAATAAAGAGTACCAAATGCAATCGCATTCAAGAAAAAGCTCGAATGAATCTCACTTGTCTCCGATTCTCCCTAATAATACTGCAGAAAATCGAAAATCTGCACCCATTTTCCATAAACGTAAATCGGTATCAATACCGGCAACATATGGCTCGTCGTCACAAAATAATAATATAGGTTACCAAAGACCAGTATCGTACGTGGATATAGGGTCTCAAAAATCAAATAAGGAGTTGCAATCGCATCACAAGTTCTTTCGGAAATCTAAGTCGTCATATTCTGATACTCCCCAAGCCTATACCGGTACTAGCAATTTATCCATAGCACCTTTTAACTACCAAAATATAAATGGACATAGAAAATCCAACTCAAAGACTTCTTTATCATTAAATGATGACTTTATCGTTGACTCAAATAAAATCAAATATACTGGAGCACCGCTACTAAAAACCTCTAGTTTGCAAAACTTTCCAACACCAAATACTGAAGCTATTCCAGCAACTACGTATGGTAAAAAATCTGGCCTTTTTAGTACCTTAAAAAAATATGGTAGTGATAAGGCAGTGGGAATTGTTAAGCAAGTACAAAATACTTCTTCGTCATCTGTTACCAAAACCAGTGGAATAAATAAAAGCAATAGTAAGAATATTGTATCTCCTGTTAGTCCTTTGGAATTTCGAGACCTTCTGTTACCTAAGGCTAAACAGAATATTACTCAATCTAATGCTCAACAAGAGAGCACAAACATCACCACCGACGATACAAATACTAAATCAATGGCTATGTCAAGCGAGGAGACATTGCCTTCTCCCTTAATCAATTCCTCGGCTAAGGTAATCAATTTCGATAATAATACTTATATAGATCGGGTAAAGAAGGCAGATTTGCTTGATGATCTTGACGAAAAGTATTTGCCAACATTAAATGATAACTTTATTAATAAAAAGATGATATTGGCTAGCAAAGATAATAAGCATTTCACACCTATCAATTTGACAGGTGAAGAAATCAGAAATATAGAGCTAATCAAAAACAGAGTAATTCAAGAATTGGAACTAATTGATGTTGGAATTATTACCTTTCATTTAACTGAATTTAATTCAACTGAGGGTATTGCTCTTAAGGATGACGTTTTATTGAATGTTATTCGTACAGATATACTTGTAAAGCTATTCGTAAACCAAGAGCTTTCTTCCGATACTACAACAACATTCTCAACTACATCTTCCGATTCGAAATCTTTTGAACTAATCGGTGAAAATAATGATGAAAGAAGCTATCCAAGCACGCCTCAATATCTTTTGCAAAATGCAAGAGACCCTAAAGTAGATTATTGGAACTTTAAGGATACCAACAATGATAAGCTTTCCAGCATAAGTGAGATAAATTCCACGAGAGCCGGAAGAAAATCACCTTCGAATCCCCAATTTTCTATGAAGCTACATTTACCTGAGAATAAGAAACCTTCACAAGACAGTAAGCCACCATCATTACTGATAAATACGGCACAAATTGATAATGGCCTGCCCTCTTTATCGCCGAATTCATCTAAATTGGGTGACAGTCAGAACACATTTAAGATTTTGAGGAAAGAAGGTCGTGAAATAGACTTCGATAAAAGAAGGAAATCCCCATATGAATCAAAAGCTCCAAAGTTGATACCAAATATTTATTCGTCATCGGTATCCAATCCCTCAAAATCCCCAATTTCAGCTACTACAATAGCAACATTAAGGGATGAAAACGGAGAGAATAATCACAGTCATTTGTCTCCTAGTATGTCATCTGGATCAATGGATAGGGACAAGTCTGGTAGTATTGTAGCCAAAAGAATTGCTCCTCCACCACCACTTGACAGAAAGCTGAGTGTGATGGGATCCCATTCATTGAAGAAACCCTCGGTACTGCCGTCCATTTCAACACTATCAAAAACTCTGTCTTATTCTAGCCACTCGACTAGTGGGAGTGAAAAATCCATGGGATCACGGAAAGCTTTCAATAAAAGAAAAGGATCCACTTCCAGCAAAAATTCGTACATAATAGATGATTCATTTGCTTTTAGAGAAAACGAAGTATCATTTGACGATGTTCCTACAGTACAAAGAGATAATAATGCTTCATCTGATGATGAAGACTTTTTCATTAAACCAATTAAGAACCAAAAAAGTAATGTTGATGACGATGATGATGACGATGAAAATGACGAAGATTTTTTCATGAAGCCTATAAGGTCTCCTAATTCGGAAGGTCAAAAAGACACGCTCAAACGACGTACGTTAACGGATCCTATCTCGATAAAAATGAATGTGAGACCTCCTGTGGAAGAAGTCTATAGAAATCTTGAGAAGTATTTCCCTAATACCAACTTAGATAAGCCAATCATAGATGATTCGCCGGTATCGCCTGTTAATAAGCATATGGCATCAATTGAAGCGTCAAATGCTATTCCTATGAGAAAACCAACGATATCAAGAACTTTCTCTAATGCAAATATGTCACCAGTCCATCCTAAATTAGATTCTGGAGATGAAATTTTGTATGCTGAAAATCAAGAACCTACTTTGAGCCGTCGTCGTATGAAGACTATTCGAGTTGTTGCAAATGAAGCACGTAAAAAGAGATTAGAAAGACAAAACTCTCCACAAGCTGGTAGATCTTTAGAATCATCATATCGCAATACCCCCAATTCAGGTAATTTCAACTCGTTGAATCGGACAAATACGAAACTATGGGGCCAAAAGGTTGTTGAAGTCACATCCACTGAGATTGAAAAAGGTTTTGTTAGCAAATTAAAAAATGGCAAGCACGGTGAATTTGAAGAATTTGCTTGGATTAAGGGTGAATTAATCGGTAGAGGCTCGTTTGGTGCAGTATATTTAGCATTGAATGTCACAACTGGTGAAATGTTAGCAGTTAAACAAGTTATTGTCCCTCATGACTTTCAGAATGGATCCCCTAAAGTTTCTGAAGGGATTGATGCTTTGCATAAAGAAGTTGAGACTATGAAAGATTTAGATCACCTTAACATTGTTCAATATTTGGGTTTTGAGCAAAAGGAAAACATTTATAGCTTATTTTTGGAATATGTTGCTGGTGGTTCAATAGCATCGTGCATGAAATCGTTTGGTAAATTTGAAGAGCCGCTCATCAAGTTTATAATTAAGCAGGTTTTGCTTGGTCTAGAATACTTGCATTCAAATGGCATTTTACATCGTGATTTGAAGGCTGATAATTTGCTCTTAGAGATCGATGGAACATGCAAAATATCCGACTTTGGTATATCTAAAAAGTCCAAGGATATTTATGTTAATAATGCTGAGATGTCCATGCAAGGCACAGTTTTCTGGATGGCACCAGAAGTTATTGATAGTATCGTTGCTGATAAGAAGCAAGGGTATAGTGCTAAAGTAGATATTTGGTCATTAGGATGTGTTGTACTAGAAATGTTTGCTGGTAAAAGGCCATGGTCGAATGAAGCAGTGGTAAGTGCAATTTATAAAATTGGTAAGACTAAACTAGCTCCGCCTATACCTGAGGATATTACACATCTGATTTCAGATGAAGCAAGGTCATTTATTGGAAGATGTTTCACAATTGACCCGGAAGAAAGACCAACCGCTAAAGATCTCTTGGGAGATCCATTCATCAGTAATAAATCTGACTTCACTTTCGAAACTACCAGATTAGCACAAATGATCAAATACAATTATAAGAAATACAATATCTAAAAAGCTACACCGAGAACTTAACCTGACGATTTAAATTTAAATATTATATGAGATCTACTATATACATGCAAAGCAAGACGTGTGGTTTGCTAGGTTTATAAATTTTTTGAATATGATTTCTTTTCTTATTTCAACTTCAATTCATTAATCATCAAAATCGTTTGGTAATTTTGAACAGGAAATGTCTTTAATCTTCTGCATCTTTGTTTCTTTCTGTAGACTTCATAATATGGCTCTCTTGTGATTTCAACAACACTTGCCTTCAAGTCAAATAACTCCTTTGGTATTCCACTGTTATCATTATATGTGAATTCGGGCGAGCCTAATGTAACAACGTCATTCAATATCAACAGATCTCCCACTTCAGCTTCCTTTAATTTGAATGGTAACACTATTTTGTCTCCCTTTGTTACCAAATATGGGATATTATGGAGTTTGAAGATTGCGTATAAACTATCAGATCCGATTGAATCCAATTTCAAACTAGTTAAGTCTGGTATTTGTTTGTTAATTGGTGTGGTTTGCGATGTTCCAGACAAAGTACGAATAAATAAATTAGAATAGCTGGAAGCTATTCCCCTACTTCTCAACGTAGGTACTGCCAAACGAAACATTTTCTTTACTCTATTTTTTGTTTCCTAGTCAAGATATTCAAGCTTCTATTACTACTACTAGATGTTGAAAAATTTCTAATGGAAAAAAATTAAATAAATGTTACACAAAATACATCGGTTTTGTGTAATTGCGAGCATAAATTTTTTTTGGTGTAATACCAACATTCAGAGATAAAATCAATATACAATCAAATATTAAGGTTCAACTAAGACAATAACTAGCCCAATAGAGCCCTTAACCATCTACAAACTATCATTTTAATACACTATTTTTTCAAGATTTGATAATGTCGGGCTCTTTTTGGAAATTTAGTAATGGACTTTCGTCATTGTCAAATATATCGACACTTTTAGAAAATCATGCAAATGATCAAGGATCAAGTAATTCTTCGAATTCTAAGACATATGATTTGTTATTGAAATTGTTGGAAGAAAATGATTTGTTGCAAGAATTGTTGTCCAATAATTCTATGTTGTTAGAATTTTTGAGGGAGGACGAAGTTTTGAGCTTGTTAGTTGATTTAGTTATTGAAGAAGGGAACGTTGACGATTCTTTAAGTACAGATGTGAGTAAATTGAAATTAGACACTAAGGAGTCTGGTTCAAGAATTGAGGAAAAAGAAAATGGCAAGGACAAAGCAAATAAGACAAATGACACGAAGGATACTTCAGGCAAGACGGCGCAAAATATTGATAATGTTGAAGAAAAGGAAAACCACGAAGAAGATGAAGGCGTGAAATATGAAGATGAAAAAGATGATGAAAATGATGAAGACGAAGAAGGTGAGAATGATGACGATGAGGAAAATGCAGAAACCGACACCGAGACTGATGAGGACAGAGCTGTTCGTCATGCGACCTTAGCGGCAGAAATCTTAAGTGCTGACGTGTGGTCATTGACGGACACCGTTATGGAATCCACTGAGAACTTGAATAAGTTATGGTCTGTTTTAGATTCAAAGAAACCGCTTTCGATCAACTTGTCAACTTACTTTATGAAAATTATGGAGCATTTATTAGACATGAAATGTGACGAGATGATTACATATCTTATAGATAACCAACCTAATTTGGTAAAGAAATTTATAAATCACTTATCGAATCCACCATTAATGGATTTTCTTCTTAAGTTAATCTCAACTGATAAACCTGATAACTCAACAGGGATTATTGATTTCTTGCGGAATCAAGATTTCATCACGCATTTAATTAATTCCCTCGATATTACTGGTGATGATAACGCATCAGAAAATTATGACATTTTGTTAGTGAAACAGTCATCTGCAGCAGATTTTTTAAAGGCATTAATTACCATTTCAGCTAATTCGACAACAGATAACTCAACCATTGGACCTAATGAATTGACACGAGAGTTAGTTTCGTATGATCAAATGGAGCGTTTGTGTAAAATAATGTTAAAAGGTGGTTATGCCTTAGCTAATGGTGTTGGTATTATTATAGAAATAATCAGAAAAAACAATTCGGACTATGACATTTTACCTGTTTTATATATTACTCTAGAAAGCCACCCCCCTACTGGTAGAGACCCAATATACTTGGGTCACTTGCTTAAGATATTTGGCAATAAAATTGAGGATTTCAATAAATTGTTAATGAATGAAAACAGCAGTACAAATTCCGTATTAAAAACTCCATTTGGTGAAATAAAGCCTCTAGGATTTGAAAGGTTTAAGATTTGCGAATTGATCGCTGAATTATTGCATTGTTCAAATATGGCATTATTAAATGACAATAAAGGTTTTGATGTTGTTAAGGAACGAGATATATTGAGGAATAAAATGAAAGAGTTTGATCCTGTCAGCTTCAAATACAACGAAGTTATTGTCTTGCCTAATGATGAAAGTGGTAATGATAATAAGACAGATAGTGAAAATGATAATGAAGGGAAGAATTCTCGTCATAACAATGATGATGATGATTTCGCTAATGATACAATAGATTCATTTAACTCTAAACTCAACCCTGATAATGACACCATGATTCAATATCAAAATCCAGATCAAGATGATGAAGAAGAACCTCATGCAAATGCGAATTTGTCAGAAGAACAAATAAGAGCAAACCCTGTTATTGGTGACTTTTTAAAAATATCTTTATATGATACACAGATCATCTCCAATATTTTATCAATGTTTTTTCAATTCCCATGGAATAATTTCTTACATAATGTTGTTTTTGATATAGTGCAACAAGTGTTGAATGGATCGATGGATATTGGGTTTAATAAATTTCTTGCTATTGATTTATTTCATTATGGTGATATCACGAACAAAATTATTGAAGGTCAAAAACTTTGCACTGATTTTGAAGATAATCACAATGGTTTAAGACTAGGTTTTATGGGGCACTTAACATTGATCGCTGAGGAAGTGGTGAAATTCATTCAATTATACCCTACGCATACCTTGAGTGAACTAATTGACTCTAAGGTTGAAGATGAAGTATGGGAGGAATATGTTAGTCATGTATTATATGATACAAGAGAGAAGTATAATGCAATTTTGGGTGGAGGTGAAGAAGATGAAGAGGACGAAGATGCATCTAATACTTTTGATGAAGGTACTGGTGAAATAATTGAGCAAAATGATTTCAAACCAGGCTTACTTCTTGATCCCAAAACTGACCACGATATAATAGGAAGTGGTTTTGAAGAAAGTAACAAAGACGATGGACATTATGAAGAAGATAAAGATCATGAAAATGCAGACACAATAAAGTCAAATTCAAGTGACGAATCGTCTGAAGATGATGATGACCATTTCACAAACTACATGTCACAACAACTTACAAATACCGCATCTACTGAAATACTGTCTTCCGTGAAATCTCCCAGCGACGAAGAGTCTTCTGAAAAGAAAAAACCGCTCAAAAATGTTCCAGGTGATATAAATATACAAACCGACAATGATGAAATGGAAACAGATGAATATATTGACCCCAATGATGATGGTTTATCGTATAAGAAATCACACCCTTTATATGATGCCGAAGGATCGTTACTCAGTGCGTCCAGTCGTGAAGATGATGAAATATCTAGTGAAGATTCCAGTTCCAGTTCGTCTGACAGCGATGATGAGATAATTCTTGATGATGATAACGAAAGTAAAATTAATGAGAAGGGAACCAACGTTAATAAATTATCTAGATCTGCAAGTAGAAGTTGATTATTTTTGCCTTTTTCTGTTGATTTAATTTTGACTTTAATTTTGACTTGACTATGGTTTAACGAATTTGTATTGATTTATGTTGCTGATATATATTATATGGCATATATACATTATTATGACATTTTATGAGTTTTACGCACGGTAGTAAGATTTGCATCTGTCTTTTTCTTTATATATTTGATATTAAATAAATTCTATTATTGTATTCGTTAAATGATCGCTGATTCTGAATTTGCTTTTCGTCCTTCTCTTTCTAAAGGAGGCAAATCAGCAATTGAAGAATCTACTTCATTCTCCAATGATATTTCTGACTCATTGTGACTCTTCGTTGGAACACCGCCCATTAAGCCCTTGCTCATAGCCAACCCTGACGATCTCTCAATCATACCGCCATCATAAAATTCATCGTCGATTGGATGCATTAGGACCGTATTATTCTTAGTTATAGTTATTGTAGAATTGGTTGGTACGCAAATCCAATCACCCCTCTCGAAAGTTAAGGGTTCACTTGCGACAAAAATTACGTCTTGAGATCTATTCAACCTTTCCATTTTAAATAACCCTGGTTCATATTCAAAAAATTTAGACCCGGTACTGAAGTGAAGCGATGCCGCTTCGTCTGTTTTGGACGTAATATAACGACTTACCACGATCAGCTCTCCATCTGTAACCGCGAAATTCATTAATGATGGTTCGTTAGTAGTGTGGGTCTGCCAATTCTTGATAAGTTCGATCGTTGTAAGTAATGCTTGTCTCAAGATTGTATGTGTGAAAGTCGTTGAATTGTCAGAAGGATTATAGCCCATCTTTAGCAAGGTATCCAAAAAAAGTGCAAAACAGCATTCGGAGTCTGTTGATCCTTGTATGTAAAGAAAAAACTGATCATCCAAATGATTAATTAGCTTTTTCTTGATTAGATTAAACGACAGAATACCACCGTTATGCATAAACATTATCTTCCCGAATGAAAATGGATGACAGTTCGTTTCTGCCAATACCCCTTGCGTAGACGCCCGAACATGTCCAAACACCAAATGTGACTCAGTACACATAGACAAGTTATTCAAATTCACATTGTTCCACGCTGGCGTTATTGCCTTAAATATGCATGCTTGATTTTTCAGCGAATAGTACCCAACACCAAACCCATCTCCATTTATGGGGTTCCGCATATCAATCCTTAGTCTAGAATCAAAAGACTGATTAATAATCGAATGTGCTGGCTTTGTTAATAAATCTGATAGTACCATGGGCTCACGGCCCTTATATATCATAAAACGGCACATGTTCTCTTAACCACCAAATACACCAATAGTCGTAAATTTGCTAATTTTTGGTGTAGCGAAAATGTCGTTCTGATCATGATAGTGTGAATGACTTGCAAACGACATTAGAGACATTAGAGTCACCCCGGAAGCTGCAGGAAGATGATTCCGTAGTATATAAAGCCTTATTTATTTGCCCATATCTGGGGATATTTCTAGAGCAACTATCAACTAATATGTCACTTTTCAGAAGCTTACAAAACTCTCCTGCTACAATCAGTATATTTCATAATAATAAAGTATCACTTTCCAATGAGTTGTACCTGGTTTTGGATAAAGCGTACTATAAGTTGAACGACGATAAGAACTATTTCCAGGTTGATCTCATGGCTAACAAAATGCCAACTTACGACCAATTCCTTTTGATAGCCAATAGCTGTTTGAAAGATAAAGCTAGTAAGTTGGCGTTGATGAATTGTTATCCATTTATGTACGGTAAAAAATCTGGTAAAATCCACAATCAGATTACGGTTGAATCGCCAATCCGTCCGGACAACGGCAATCCAAATGGATTAAACGTATTTAGCGAAGGTGAATATGCCATGATCTACGAATCTTTCAACAAATTGATTGAATCAGACGAACCGGATGTTAATCCTTCTGACATTTTCCAAGCTCCATTGATTGTAGACTGGGACCAATGCATGATTGCAGCAGATAAAGAAGGATTATCTAGCATTTTGAGTAAGTACAGGGGTTAATAGCGCTAATAACAGTTACAAAGACTATTACTTTTATGTCAATCTTGTATATATTTATATATTATATGTCTATTCTTATAAAGCGGCGTTTTGAATAAATTTCATATGTAAACGCTATGTAAGATATAATTGTTTCTCGCATAATTATTCAATTGCGATCAGGTTTTTCTACCACAATTTATCAGTTATCTTCCATTGGTTCTAATAAGATGTCTAACTCGGTGTTCGTGGACAGATACTTAGCACTTTACAATGTGATTTCGGCCTCGCTCTGGTCTGTCATTTTAATTCAGACGATACGTGATGCGATTATTTTTTTAAGTCATAATTCTGATATTACATCTGCCGCAGAATGTGTTTACAATTCACACGGCTATACTGATTACCCTCATAAGGCCCTTGTCTTGGTTCAAGTTTTCAATGCAATTGTCGAGATTTCCAACACTTTTTTGGGTATTGTCAAATCTTCTATTCCAACCGTATTATTACAGTTTCTAGCCAGGCTAGTGATCACGGTTGGTATAAGCTACTATATTCCCGAATCGAAAGGAAATTTCCATTTTTTGAGTTATACATCTTTATCGTTAGCTTGGTCAATAACGGAAGTTATCAGATATAGTTTCTTTTCAGTCAAATTAGTCAAGGACGACGTTCCTTATGGTTTACTTTGGCTACGTTATTCTACGTTTTTCGTATTATATCCAGCTGGCCTATTCAGTGAACTGTACGTAGTTTATTTGACTTTGGATTCTGTACGTGGGTCCGGCTATTATTGGTTTCTAATTTTTGCTCTTACTATGTACATTCCAGGATTTGTCGTATTATATGGATATATGATTAAACAAAGAAAGAAAGTCTTGAATGTCAAAAATACTAAATATTTACAATGAGTTATTTATTATATATTTATTAATTGAATCTAATAACAATTTCATCAATTAAATAGTAGCATTAAAATTAGAAAACTTTTGGGTATAACCGGACAAAATCCTGTGGTATAAAACCGAGCGAATTTTAGAATTTTGATTCTATTCTATAATAGTAGTCAGTCAAAAGAAAATAACTTAAGATGTCATCTAACAAGCTTGAAAGCAATCCCAAGAAATGGTTGATTACATATAATTCTATCTCTGCTTCATTGTGGTCAATTGTATTTTTTAATACAGTTTTCTTGAGTTTGTCTTTAGGTCAACCTTACCTTTTTGACATGACTAACAAAATTACCACGATCATCCAATGTTTTGCTGTTGTGGAAATATATAACTCAGCTACAGGAAATGTTAAGTCACCCTTGTTTACTACAGTAACCCAGGTTTTTTCGAGACTATTGATCGTCTTAGGGATTTGTCAATTGTTACCTGAATCGCCTGCCAACGTTCATTGGTGTTTTATTACGTTATGTTTGTCATGGTCAATTACTGAAATAATTAGATACTCGTATTATGCGTCTAATTTGCGTTCTCCTAGTAAAGTGCCATATTATTTGACGTGGGCTCGGTATTCTTTATTTTTTGTATTATATCCAACCGGTGTTATGTCTGAAATGTTTATGGTTTATTTGTCTCTTAATGAAGCTGAAAATGTGGTTGGTTATTTGTACTCATGGTTTTTGAAAGCTATGTTAGTTACTTATTTGCCTGGTTTTTACATGTTGTACACATACATGATCAAGCAAAGAAAGAAGGTCTTGGGAACGCCAAAAACTTCGAAGAAAACCGAATAGGCTTTGAATATTTATTATTATATATTCTATAACGAATGTGTTTACCTAGTTGACGCCAGCAGATTAATTTCATCAATCCATCCAATTAATTTTTCTGTATAATCAACAATTGTATCGCTTTCTAAAAATTCATGCACTTTAGGTTGTGTTGTAGAAGAATATCCCAAAATCGAGCTTAGAGAAAACTTATTCTTCTTATTCTTCGTCTTTAATGCAGTGTTTAATTTGTTTTGCTCAAATACAACCCTTATTTTACTCCGAATGTAGACCAGGTCGTACTTCGTACATAACTTTGTCAATATTTTTGTTACTAGATAATTCGAAACATACTGATACCATCTCACATTCCAACTTATTAACTTCATAAGATTGAGTAATATGAAATCTAATGTCAAATAGTCCTCTTCTAATGATCTAATAAATTCATCGTGTACTTCTTCTGATAGATTCAAAATCAACTTATGCGCATGCAACTTTAGCTCATAATCATCATACAATGCACTTATGTTAGAATCCAAAACCTCACTTAATATAAACTCATCATATATCTCAAGTAGCTGCACAGTGCCAAAATAATCAAATCCTCCCAGAGCAGCCGTTCCCATAACACTTGTCATTAATGAGCTTATAGACTCATTCAAATTGTATTTCACTGACCAGCCTAATAAGCCTAACATTTCCCATTCAATAGCACTATGATGTTGTTCCTTGTCATGAGCAGTAATAAGCATTAGGCATTTTAAATCCTCATAAATGATCAAGAATAATTGATCCAACCAACCCTCACATACAACTTGAGTATTCTCTTTGACATTATTGTTAACAACGTATCCTGGTCTAGAATTATCAGATATAACAATCAGGCTTTTAAAGACTCTTTCTTTTATCCTGATAAGATCGTCCCAACCAACTAGAGCGATTAGAAATGACAAGAGGTCATAACATCTTCCCCAAGTTGATTTCCTATCAAAGTCCAAAATTGATGATGATGGTGCACCAGCTGATTGTGCTGAGAGAATTATTTTCGCAGAGGATGGCCCACATAGTCTTATAAGATTTGGATCAACAGATGATAGTTCACGAGCCGAACTATTCATAAGGGGAGATTGATAAAACTGATTTCCATTTATAGGACGACGGAGGTGTGAATTGAATAAAAACAAATCGTTCCACATCAGTTGAATTGAACCTTCGTCGACTAATGCATCATCTGCAGATTTCTTCAATAAGGAGACATATCTCGGATACTTAGACGCATGCGATCTAGGCTTTGGGAAGTATGATTCGAAGGTTTTCTCGGAGATCACTTCTTCATTATAGTTAAGCCTATTAATAAATGTCTCTATATATATATCCTTAATGCCTGCAACGCTATCAGTATCCATATTTTTAAATTTCTGAGATAAAATGATAGGAATAGAATTCATTACTAGTAGAGCATTTGCGTAATCTTGTACAAGAATATAGCATAACGCCAAATTGTACCAAGTTTCAAAATCAAGTGGAAGTATTTCGATACAAATTTTCGCTATCTTCAAAGCAGTTTTATAGTCCCTTTTGGATATTAAAAATTTAACTTGTTCTATCAAAACCAATGCCAGTTGAGTATTGTGAATACGGCTATAATTAAGATGCTTATGTATCAACCTAATATATTCTGTTTCCTTGTTCGAGCCACTTCGAACTTTAAGTATTTTCAAAATTACAATATCCCATTCTCCAACTTCTTCCATGCTAATATAGAATCTACGTCTTATTTCATCTATTGTAACATCACTCACTTCACCGCTAGCATCTAAATTGCAAATTCTTAGTAAGGAATCAACAATAGAATTTTTATACTGATTGGTTTTCTTATTAGACTCGCCACTATTACCTGTCCCTGTAATACTCCCAATAGCTGGATCTGTTTCAGTCATGCTACCTTTGTTCAAAAACTTGACCAATAGTTTTGCAGATTTAATTATGACTTGTTTTGAACTAGTTAAGTCCGCATAGCTAACCAAACCAGTGATTTGCTTATCAGGATTATCAAGGTGATTAAATAACCGTACTATCTGAGATACAGTCAACTCTTCCCAAAATGTGAAAGATAATTTTTTTATCGTTTGCAGACTGAATGAATATACTTTCCTATTTCTTGAATCTAAACTGTTCGGAATAATTTGATAAGATTTTTCAATCTTAACTGAAGCAGTCTTAGATGACCCAAAGGCACGGATTTTAAACTTTGAACGAAAGTCAGCTTTACTGAATATATTGTAGGTACAATACGTTACAACGATGTCCTTTTTACTGTTACCAGAAAAATCAATGTTAGCATCTTTCTTCCACGTATATTCTTCATCCTCTTTCTCTAACCCAATTAGACCACAAATATAATCTTCAATAGTAATTTCGCTTCTTTCGAAGTTTATACCATTAGCATAATAATAAAAGCCAACATATCCATCTTCATCTTTTGAGTATGACTCTTCGTTTGTTTTCCACTTCTTAGATATGAAATCATTATTCAAAAATTGCGACGATCTAGATCCAAAGTACTTCCCCCAATGAATTAGATCTGGCGGCCCGTTACAAGTGTCCGCATTTATTGTCATCTGAGAATTCGATCTCATTCCGAGGGATTGCCCATAATAAGGTTCTCTTATGCACGGTGTAATTAAAGGATTATTACCTTTGTAATCTGTATCGCTTGCAGGCGAGATATACGAAGAGATGGAAGTCGATGAATTGTATGAGGACAAGAACGGCAAAGAAGATGTAGACAGTTTATTCTTTCTATGTCCTCTTTCGAAACTTTCGTTTGTTGCCATCGTGTCGCCTGTAATCGCTTCTGTTTCTACGGTATATGTATTCGTCTTCATCTTTCTAATCCGTCTATCATTTCATCTCGAATATATTATATATTATATGCAGGTTAATTATTTACAGTTCACAAAGTATATACAAAATATCTTGCAGAATATATATTAACTAAACACCTTCCTGGAGCATCTTATATTGTTCGAATTCTTCTATTAAGTTCTTAAGTTCATCCAAGACATTAGATATGGGTTGAATTTTATTGAAGTCAATATAACCTCCTTTATTACCCAAGAAACTCATTTGCTGTCTTAAATGCAATGTTGCTGCACAATTCTCGATTCTAGTGACTATATGATTCAAAAGCCCCATTAGATCACTTTCTTTAAATGAGGAATTAATTTTTTCTGAAATGAGATCTGAAGAATTCATTTGGAATCCTTCATTAACATGAACACCGCCATTGATACACGAACAAATATTCTCCAATCTCAAGGATACTGTTCTCAAACCATAAATGCTGTCAACCGGCAAGGTTCCAACAATTCTAGTGCTCGTTTGTGAATCTTCAATGTGGAATAACCTCTTTTGGAATATTTCAAATCTTACGTCTAATTTTTTGGGGTAGACTAAAGTAATCAATTCGGGAGTTTCTAAACCCTTCAACTTTTTTTCGCCTAATTCAAAATCGGACCATTTTATTTCTTCAATAGAACGTATTTCTCTTTCAATTATCTCACCCCCACGAACATTCCCTTGGTAAGCATCATAAAGTGTTGTCGCACCACTGGCAACATCCTCATGAATTTTATACAATGCCCTGATTTCAGACAAAAAGTCAGAACTAACGGCAATTTGACCACCATCAGCGATAGCCATAATACGGGACGCACGATTAACCATAGGGCCGAAGTAATCCATTCTCCGAGTAACATAATCAAGCTCACATACTGGTGAACCCCAATGAATACCCATACGCACAGATAATCCTCTGAAAATTACTTCACCTTTACCATCTGTTACTTCGCAACAATGATCGGTTTCCAATATTTCTGTAGGCCAATCTTGCTTTAATAGCTGCTGCTGAACATTAAAACACCATAATAGTGCTGCCGTAGGCGATGGAAACGAAACCATAAATGCATCCCCTTCAGTCTTAACTTCATAACCCCCAACAATCCTTAGTTGACGACGCATAATAGCATTATGAATCTTAATAGCGGACCTCATTGCAACAGGATATGAATCCCACAATAAAGTAGAATTTTTGATATCAGTGAATGCCAACGCCAATATACCTTCTGGTGGTTCTATTTCTTCTTCCAATCTTCTCAAAGTGGAGTCGCCCACTAGAAGTTGGGATCTATCCCTTCTTTTCTTTGCAAAAACATCGTTTTCCTGGCCCAAATTATTATAAAAGGCATTAGTTCCAAACTTCATTTTATTGGATTTTTTCTCGCCTAAAGTAATTACAATAACGGCTATCTTGTCAGTCGCACCATAACAGATTGCATAATCTCTTAACTTTTGAGCAGCAATCATAGGATCGTTCTTCTCTTGTCTTAAAATATCGACTGCTATCTCAAACGTAATATAATTCCACAAAACTTTGGTAGCCATAATAATCATGTCATCCGCAGAAGTTAATTCAATTTCACTTATATCAGGTCCTGAATGTGTATGAGGCAAATAGTTAAAGAACCCAACACCACGAGAAACTGCTAAATCACCGTCTAATGCACCATCACCAGAAACATACCCACCCGATGCCCTGATCCTCTCAAATTCTGTTCTATTAGTAGGATCATGCTTGGTAGTTAATAAAATGTGGTCGCCATTACTCGTGGATAATAATGTCTCAACATCACCGATATTAGCAGTATAAAGCTTTTTATCTTTGATATAAACAATAGACATGGCACAACCTGATGCTGCATCATCACGGAGATTTAAATCTGCAAATTCTGGACTAATCTGAGAACCAGGATTAAAGCAATTATTTTTTTTAGCAGATAATATACCGTTAATTTCTTTGTTCAAAGAAAGGAAGGTTCTTCGAATGGCATCTTGAATCTCCTCTTCGCTCTTCAATTTGTTTAATTCATTAGTGAAGTTAGGAACGAAAAGATTCTTTGCTAACGCTGATATGCGATGGCTGTGATTTGGTGATCCTGATTTTCCATCAAATGAACATATTAAGACCTCATTTTCATTACCCCTAAATTTTTGTATAAAAATATCTCTGCTTGACACATGGTCTCGCATACCCATTGTATCAGAAGCTCCATAACCAATATTATCTAACTCCGATGCTGTGGTTCTTATGCGCATGTCAATCGTATGATCCGGAACTGATGTTGTTGTCAAAGTGACATCTATTAGACCAAGTACTTTCAAATTTTTCAACACTAATAAGCTATCAAAATCTTCTCCAGTATCAGGATTTTTCATGTGGCTCTGTTTAATTTCAAATCTTTTGTTACCAGAAAAATTCAAGTATTTTAAATTTTTATTCCAATGCCAATTCCAATCGTATGGCCAATTTGAAATATTATATTTTAATTGGTTCGAACCAACATCTAAATGTTGCAAATTAACTAATTTGCTTAGTTCTGCAGGAAGAGAGACAAATTTGTTATTATTCAAATATAATAATTTCAAAGATTTAATATTATCTAAGTCATCAGTAGGTAAACTAGTTAATTCGTTTCCTGATAGATATAATTCAACCAACTTTGTCATTCTTCTTGCTGCACCTTCTGGAATTTCTAATAGATCATTATACGACAAATTTAAGGTCTTTAATTCAACTAAGAATGAAATTGAATCAAAACAATCGTCATCTAATCTGTTATCAGCTAAAACTAAAACCAATAAACTGTCTGCCAAAGAACCAGAAGAATTATTAAAATTTACTGATGATGAACTGCTTTCGTAAGGACCTCCTTCACTGCTAACTTCTCCAATGGCATCAGTAGATTCTATCGGAGTATTTGCAGAATCACTTTCAATTACCGACAGAGCAGAAGGTCGTCTATATTCCAGACTAAGGCCGTCTGTAGGACTTTGTCTAAAATTAGCTGTCGAAGAAATCCGTTTAGCCACAGATAATGGTGGCTGAGGTAAAGTGCTGAGCATATTAGACGAAACATTTAAATAAGTTAATGACCTAAGATCCCAAATGCCATTAGGCAACAACTGCAAGTTATTTGAATGCAAATCCAAATACTGTAAGGATACTAACTTATCAATTGATGGTGGCAACACTTGTAAGTTATTACCATATGCCGATAAATACGCGAGTTTCGTTAAATTCCCAAGCTCATTAGGTAAATTAATTAAATGGTTCTTATCCAAGACCAACTTTTCAATATTTGAAATTTTATGCATAAATTCGGGAGGAATAGCAGTAATTTTAGCCTTTGATAAATCTAATACCGCTAAGTTTGGTAACAAACTATCAAACTTTAAATCTGTAATTGGATTTCTATCAAAATGGAGCAATCTCAAGCTTTCCATTTCATCATTAAATGACGAAATGTTATTCTTTGAAGCATATACAACTTCTAAATTAGGTAAAGATCCTAGTACATCAATATTTGTAAGCTTGTTATACCTTAAATCAAACCGTTTCAATGAGATTAAATTTGTGATATACGGAGGCAATTTCTTACTCAATTTATTTGTTGATACATTTAACTTTATCAACTGAGTTAATTTTCCAATTGACTCTGGTAAATAAGATAAATCATTATATGACAAGTCTAAATCTGTCAAATTATATAATTCACTTATTGCTTCGGGATAAGCTTCAAGATAATTTGATGACAAGTTCAAAGATACTAAATTCTGCAATTTTCCAAAAGATTTAGGTAACGTAGATAATTGATTCGAATTTAATTTCAAATGAGTTAAATTCCGTAAATGGCCTATTTTTGACGGTAAGTCGTCTAAAAAATTCTTTTCCATATCAAGATGCGTTAATTGCTTAGCCTCTAAGAAATTTATAGGGAACTTCGAACAGCCATTCCTAGAAAATATTATACTAGTTAAATTAGTACAAGACTGAATAAAATCTAATGGAATATAAATAGATGGATTGTCTGATACGTTCAATTTTTCAATTTCATAAGTATGCTGATGGAAGATTATAGGAATATTTTTCAAATCTGAGTTAGAGATGTTTACATCAACATAATCTTTAGAAAGCATGATTTCCTCTTCATGAGTCAAACTCCTCAAATAAATATTTTCCACCACAAATTTACAAATATACGACAAATCTTCTCTTCCAATAATCCTTAAATTATCGTTGTCAGAATAACCACTTAACATTAATAAGCCCATCTGAATCTTCAATGGTCTTTCAAATGGCTCTAATACCTTCACACAATTACCAATGTACACAGATATTTGGTAGTTTGCAGTTGATTCAAGAAAAAACTTCCTTTGTACTATATTTAGCAACTCTGCAGTTGTGGTTTCTAGCGGACATAAAATTGTAGTAAATGTATTATCTTCCTTGAATACTCTGACTATGTGATTTGGTCCCTTTGTAAGATTTTTAGAATCCAATTGAGTAGGAGCTACGTGCGAAATGTTGCTTGAGCCATACAAAACAGGCAAATTTGATCTTAAGCTTTTAGGTGTCTCTGTACGTACGTCCGATTTTTTATTCTGTTTCCTTGGAGAGACTTGCTGTGAATTCGGTAGTTTATTAGTTGACTTCTCATTTGACTGATTCATGGAATTACTTAAAGTAGAAGATGTGTCCGCATTACTAATTCTATCATCCATTTTATCTTCATTATCAGAATCAGATAGTGATCTATTATCAGCCTTAGCCGAACCTAACGGACCATTCAACTTAACATCCCAACTATCAGGAGCTCTCCACGCTCCTCCTGATCGGTTTACATTCTTCCTCGTATCCACATTACCTGAGGGAACTGATGAAGAAACGCTGGATGATGATTTTTGCATTGGAAGGTTTACATTATCAGAAGTTGGTTGTAGCGGTGCTTTATTATTGGTATCAGCAAGATTGAACGTAAAAGAACGTTCAGCATCAATATCACTTAGAGGATTCTTATTCTCATGAGTGGAAGACTGGTTTGGACTTTTCACGATGCCCTGCATTTCATTTATATCCATATCTAAGTCGAAAGATGTTGGCATCTTTGTATCAACTCCCAGGTTATTACGTCTTAATTCTGCGTTTGACGTCGAGTGAGCCCTAGACTGTTGGTTAGTCTTATCAGGTTCATCTTTTTGAGAATGATGAAGATGATGATGATGATGATCCAAAGATATCGAAGGAATCCTGAACTTATGTTTAGAAGAGTTCGAACCGGAAGAGCTAACACTTTTTTTGTTGACCTGCTGCTGACCCCCATTATTTCCCGACGAGTTCCGACGTTGTTGCTCCTTTTCTTCAGATTCTTCTGGTTCTACTTCGATGGAATGCTGCGGGACCATCTCACCCGATTGCTGAGAACCTTCAGAATCTTTTCTAGACGAATAAATTAATTTCCCTAACAATGAAGACCCCTTCTTCCTGAACCGAGGCTTTATTGGATGCGATAATGGCGGAATATTTGCTAGGCCTTTGGGACGCTTATTTGCGTGAAACCCCTTATAGTTGTCTTTAATATGGCTCTGCTCCGAATTAATAGCCAGCTCTGAGTTGTTATAGCTTTGCGTGGCTGGTGTAGAAAGAGATACTATCGAAGATCTTGGACTATACATCGCTTCATTATTATATCCCACAGAACTATTTCTTACCGGTATTTTTTGCTGCTGTTGCACCTGAGTCGCTTGGCTTCCTTGCGCCTGGCTATGATTCTCCTGCGGTATTGCTCTATCGTCATTTTCGCTGAATTTGCTATTGAAAAAAATATGTCCTTCGTTTCTATCATTCGAGCTCATGGATGATGACGAAGAGGTAGGATATACACCGTTCGATGACAGTTTCTTATCGAGCTTAGGTCTCCTATTGGCCCCATTTTCAGACCCAATAGCCGAATGATTAGCGCACGCTTGATTTTCCCCCGTATTCATTGCTGATTCTTCAAAATTATCGGTCATGGGAGAAGGCGGCTCTTGAAACTTATTACTATTCATTTCGTTGGTCTCTCGATTAGTTGAATTACTCGTAGACATGTTATACTGACCAGCAGCAAAACTATTGAATATATTGCTTTTTGATTTATCTCTTCTCAAAAAACTCATTTACCAACGAATAAATAACGATCCAGAAAACAAGAGTAGTATAATCTAATTTGCCAATGCCAAAAAGGATAGACGGGAGTCTGAACGAAAAATTCAATTAAATTATATACAGTACAATGATATTTTTATAGTCAACGTATACAATACAAAAATTTCATTGATTATGTTCATAATCGTAACATTTAATCGTATTCGATGGTTTCATTTATATATTATTCTTGTAACCAGTGTAAACTTATTTATATACATATATAATGAGCTGGTCTTCGAGGTCTATAAATCACAAGCTTAATGATTTGCTAAGCAAAAGTGAGTATAATATTTAGAGAGATTAGGCGGTCCAAGTGATTTCAAAATGCATATTAACAAAGTAGGAAACCTAGAAACGGGTCACCTAGATACTGAAACAAGCATAGTTTTTGCGAGTATATTGAAAAACAATATTTTGGGAAAGGATAAGCAGGAAAAGGTGAATTCTATTGTAATATTGGCCAAATTATTGGATGTAATCGAGAGTAGTGATACTATTTCAGATGAACTAGGAAACATTCTAGACCGCGAGCTCATGGAAGCACTCTTGGCTGTGGTTTCTTTTAATATGTCGATTGAGACGTACAAGGCTATTTTGAGGACCTGTATGATCATGGCTTCCGGTACATTACTTAGGTTTGTTAACGAAGTGATTGATGATTATTTGCCGCTCTATGATTCCTTAACGGAGCACATAGATAATATAGACGTTGTCACGGATAAGCTTCAGTTGCAGGATAGCAAAATTAACTTCTACACCGTGAATTTTGTTACGGATTTAATTGATACCGCATTAAACTTCGATTACGATGGGATAATCCCGATCGCCGAGAGACTAAAGCGAGTAGATTTTTTTCATATAGTGGACAGAAAAATACCTCCAGAGGATGAATTATTGGCAGACCTGGTAGTTCGGTTAAAAGTCGCATATTATAGATTGAACCAATTTTTGCAAGTAACAAGATTTAACCTGTCCATTAAGTCTCACCAAATAATGTTAGACGATCTTTTCAGTTCGTTAGACGTGTCTTTAAACGACGGTGAAAGCGCTGCAACTCCTCAAGAATATGTTGAGGCTGGCTTTACTGAGAATCCTACAGAATATGTTACTAATAATTTCTCTATTTTATCAGCAATGGAACTTAGTATAGTCTTAAGAAATCCTATTCACATATTTAAAAAGAAATTCCATCAAGAACTAATGTTGAACGACAAAAAGTCATTTCCATTAAGTATTTTTATAAATAGAATTGTGGAAATGTGGATTGATATCTTTGAAGACATCGAACAATACCCAAATATTCATTCACTAATTCTTAAGTGGGAAAGGATGATCTACTATTCGATGACCAGCTGCTTGATATTTTGGCAAGACGCGAAATGTCAATTAGATGCGGCAGATGATGTGGAGAAGATTGTAGCGTTGCTAAGACCAAATATTGAAAAATTAGAATACAAAAAGAGCGAATCTGTTGAAGAATGTTTAGTTTCTTCATCGGATCTGATTGATAATTTGAGAGGAATTCACGCTCAAAAACTCAAGCGCCTGCACCAGCAGAAATGGAATAACAAATTTAGCGAATTCAACGAACATCTATCTAAAGAAGCGATGGATTTTCTTTGTGAACAAAGAGTCATTCAATTACTAAAGGGCTCGTGGGTCTATACAGAGAAATATGGTGAGTTTTTATTAAACCGTGAGAACCCGAAGCTGTCTCATAAATATTATTTCATATTGCTTTCACCAAATAGAAAGGAAATCTATTATAAAAAATTCTCAGAAAAGCTGACAGTCAATCCTTCATTCGAACAAATGGAATCTCGATCTATTAAACTAGCTGAAATTGCCAAGTTTCAATGCACGAAACTTAATGAAAATCTGAATAACCCACAAATGAATAATAACAACACTGTGTCAGTTAGAGGAACTATTTCCTACGAGAAGCTTTCCTTGGTTGATACGGATGATACTAAATTGCTTAGCTTTGTAACCGATACGGAAGTTAATAAGTACGTTTGGTTAGACGGTTTAAAAATGTTAAAAGGAATAGTTAACAAAGGAGATCTTTCTGCAGAAACCGAAAAGCAATTGAACTCCTTAATTGATATTAGGAGGAATACCCAATTACTTAACCTTGAAGATAATGAAGTGGAAAACTACATTACCAATAATTTAAATAATAGTGATGACGATGACGCCTATGATTTAAATGAATTATCAGAAGTAACAAAAGATACCTATTTTTACAAATAACCTCAAGAAACCCTTTCTCACAAGCTCTTTTAATACCTTTCAATGACACTAATAGATTTTATATAATATAAAGTAGCATCCCGTATAAGTTTTATTTGTTTCAATATAAAAGCTATGTTGAAGATGAGCTGCAAATTATGTGGTTATGTAGCTCTGTTCATTTTGCTTTCAATGAGATTTTAATTTTTTATGCTCATCTCATTAAAGAAGAATTCAACAAGGCTAAAAGACAAGATAATCATTCGTTATTACCATGGCTAAGAAGAGCAATAAGAATAATAGGGTATCTAGTTTACAGAAGCCTCCACAGAAGGATTTTATCTTGACTATCGATAGTGACTCAGAGGGCGAAAATGATGTACCTGATCTAGAAGAAGAATCCGAAGTGGATCAAGAGTTGAAGGAAAAGGAGAAGCCAAAACCAAAGCCCAAGTCTAAAAAAAACAAGAAAAATAAAGATGTCAACAATGATCAAGAAAAGACGGAAGAGCTAGAAGAAATAAACCCTAATTTTACATTTTCGTTAGATGGATTTGAAACTAGCACTGCATTCGACGGATGGGATTTTAAAGTAGAATCCAATGGCGATTTAACAAAGAAGCCCGTCAGCAAAGATGTCGATTTGGATGGTATCTTGAGAAGAAAGGGTGGTTTGGCGAACTTAGCTGGGTCCGACGTTAAGGTCGATGAGAAAAATGAAGAAGTGGAGTCCGAAGAAGACGAAGAGGCCGAAGAAGACGAACAAGAAGGTGATGATGATGATGATGAATTAGCTCTAGATGGGTTCGGAATGAGTGCAACAGAAGCATCTGTAAATGTTGACGATAAACAGGATGAAGAAGAGCCTGAAGATGACGATGAAGGAGTTGAAGCCGATATGGACGAGGAATATCCAGGTTCCGATGTAGAAGATGAAAAGCCAGTTGAAGACACCGCCGAGGATATGGCTGAATTTTATGCTGACGAAGAAGAAGCTACTACTGCTAAAAAACAACTCCATACTACTTTCCAAAGTTTACAATTATCACGTCCTCTTTTAAAAGGTTTATCACAATTGGGATATACTAAACCATCACCAATTCAATCCGCTTGTATTCCAATAGCTTTACTTGGTAAGGATATAGTTGCTGGTGCCGTTACAGGTTCTGGTAAGACTGCTGCATATATGATTCCGATAATTGAAAGATTGTTATATAAGCCCGCTAAAATTTCTTCAACCAGAGTTATTGTATTGGCCCCTACAAGAGAGTTAGCAATTCAGGTTTGTGACGTTGGTAAGAAAATAGGGCAATTCGTTAATAATTTGAATTTCGGATTAGCAGTAGGTGGTCTTAATTTAAGGCAACAAGAACAGCAATTGAAAACCAGACCTGATATAGTCATCGCTACACCAGGTAGATTAATTGATCATATCAGAAATTCCCCATCATTTTCGATTGATTCCCTTGAAGTTTTGGTAATTGATGAAGCCGATCGTATGTTAGATGAAGGATTTCAAGCTGAATTAACAGAAATTTTATCCTTAATTCCAAAACATAAAAGACAGACATTATTATATTCTGCTACAATGAATACAAAAATTCAAGATTTAATTCAATTATCTTTGCAAAAACCAGTACGTGTGATGATCGATCCACCTAAGTCTGCAGCCATTAAGTTGGTTCAGGAGTTTGTTCGTATTCGTAAGAGAGATCATTTAAAGCCAGCACTATTATTCCAGTTGATAAAAAGTGTTGATCCAAGTCAACAAAATCGTATAGTTGTTTTCGTTGCGAGAAAAGAATCTGCGCATAAATTAAGAATTATTCTAGGCCTTTTGGGTATGAGAGTTTCCGAATTGCACGGTTCTTTGACCCAAGAGCAGCGTCTTGCTAGTGTTAATGACTTTAAAAATTTGACTGTTCCAGTTTTGGTTTGTACTGATTTGGCCGCAAGAGGTTTAGATATTCCAAAGATTGAAATTGTTATTAATTATGATATGCCTAAAACTCACGAAATTTACTTACATAGAGTTGGTAGAACAGCAAGAGCTGGAAGAGAGGGTAAATCCATTACATTTGTGGGTGAATCCACTCAAGACAGAGCAATTGTTAAGGATGCAATTAAATCTATAAGTGAAGAACAAGCAAGAAACTCAAAGCAAGGAAAAGCCGTCTCTCGTAATGTTGACTGGAAAGAGGTCGAAGAATTGAATAAAATAGTTGAATCCAAGGCGACTGTGATTGAAGAAGTGTTAGACGAAGAGAAGCAAGCAAAGGAAATATTACATGCAGAAATGGAATTATCTAAGGCCACTAATATGATCAGACATGAAAAGGAAATTCAATCGCGCCCAAGACGTACATGGTTCGAATCCGAAAAGGATAAAAAGCATCAAACTGAGGTTATGCAACAGTTAACGAAACACGGTAAGAAAGTTAATTCTCATAAGAGGAAGGCGATCGAAGATAAGAAAGAAAATTCTTCAAGATCTTACAAGAAGACCAAACAAGATAGGATGAGTGTACAGAAAAAACCAAAATCAAATGGTAAAAATAAGAAATAATAACATTTATATATGTATATAGTTCAATATAGATATAAAATTGTCACTTAGTGTAACAAATAATTTGGTGCGATGATTGGTATTTTATCTACACATACCAAATTTCTCTTAATTATTACTAACAGCAGCACCAATATGACATCTCAAAATAGATACGTCGAGGTATTCAATGGCATTTATTCGGCTGATATAACTAATCCTTCTAAGTTATTATTTCAAATTGTAATATTACAAAGTTTTTATTATATAACGGCGTTAGTAATATTTTATTTAATTTCTTCATTAAACGGATATGACTTCAAAATAGATTGGATATTCCTGTGGGAGCTAATAGCACTGGACAATGCAATGGGATTGATTCTTTTTGCATTATGGTTATTTGATTCATTGTTATGTGTGTTGTTTGTCACGATTGTGGTTGGGAGGTCAAAGTTGGCATGGGATTTTGCCATTACCATTCACATAATAAATTTAATTGTTGTTTGGTTATATACTGGTAAGTTTCCAACATCAACTTTGTGGTGGTGCTTACAAGTGCTAAGTGCTGTATTATTGGTTACATTATCCACGTATCTGACTAGATGGAAAGAGTTACGAACTACTTTCTTTGACAATATGTTAGATCAGCAAGAGTTAGGTGAAGTGGATCATTCAAATAGTCAGGGCATAGAAATGCTGGATTTTCCAGAGGCTTCACTGTCAAGTAAATAAAATACCTGCAAAACGTAAATAATCATTATTATAATATCAAAAAATTGTCAATTCTAACTTATATAATCTGGTTTATTGTACATATTTAACCTTAGGGAATAAGAGTGTGATCTCTCATAAATCCATATAACAATTACATAATAATAACAATCTTACGATATACTTTATGATAATATATAACTCTGCTACGAAACAAAAGTATTCTCGGTTTGCATTAGATTGAAATAAATGGTTTTCAAATCATCTTCGGTAAGTCCAACGTACGCTTTTAGATAATTTTCGATCCCACCAAATTTTCTGTCAATTACACTAAGTGTAGCTAACATTGTTTCACATCTTGAACTTACTAAATTATCAAATCCATCCTTTTCAACGCTCCAGCCAGTACGTCCTTGCTTTACTTTAGATTCAAATTCTGCATAGGTTTCGTGCTTTACAAAAATTCCAATTCCATCCAAATACTTCTTTCTAATATTATCAAATTCAGGCTTTAACCCAACAGCAGTTAAACTGTACTCTTGTGCTATTGTATTTTTGTCTACCCCCATAAATAGCAAGATTAACATGCATACTATTCCTGTTCTATCTTTTCCTGCTGAACAATGGAATACAAACTTTTTACCTTTCAGTACTTCATCACGAATAAATTCAAAAACCTTCTTATACACGTCAGTACTATTAAGTAGCATATTTTCATATACTGGAGTATATGTGTACCAGCTCGTTAATAGATTGGTAAAGCTTGTAAGAATGTCTTTTGGATCCCGCTTTTCTTCAAGATCAAAGGGGCAATGGATCCTCCTTATTCCAAATCTCTGTAATTCTTCATCTTTAATGCACCCTTTTGCTTCATTTTTACTACGAAAATCAAATATAGTATGTATTCCCAAATCTCGAAGCTTCTCTAATCCAGAATCTCGAGATATATTATCCATTGTGGCACACCTAAAGATAGTGTTCGGCTTAAGATATGAATATTCCTCAATATCATGAGAACGCGGCGAGTTAATTCGCCATCCCCCAATATCTCTAAAGTTATTAATACCTTGGATCAGCCGCCAGCGGGATAAACCATGACATTGAAGACTTATACTGAAAAACCTCTGAATCTCATTTTCTGGCCTTAAGTAATCAGCTATTATTTCATTCACTTTATTATTGAGGTCGATTTGATCTGTTTTTAAGTCTTGGGTGCTGGCCTTTTGCAATTGATTATTCTTTGTAAGGCTTATGCCACGAAAGTAACGATCAGCATTCGGAATTAAAGTCAAATGATGAGAGTATCTTCCTCTATTTAGAAGGTTGGCGAAGTTTCCACAATCCCCCAAGCCTATATCATCATCTCGTGAACCATAAATACTCAATACAGAAGTTTGAGTTGTCAACTGGCATAATTTAGAAAAGTCTAATTGAATGTCTCTCTTCAGTTCTCCGGGTTTCAATGATGCATATATGTATTCATATTCCTCAAGTTCCTTGCTGAAGAGAGTTTTATTATTCGATTTGAATGCATTCAGATAAAACCTGGAACAACAATTAATTAAATTTGGAACAATTACAGCTTTTTTTCTATCTTCCAACGATTTAGAATAATATAAATCATTTTGCTTTATTGCCCATGCAAACATCAGAGCTGCTCCATCAAAATATCCTATAATTGACCACAAGTTTAGCTGAATGTCTTGATTGGCCTTTGAAATATATTTCACGGCTACATCAATGTAATGAACACTTTTCTCCAAATACTCCCAATTACTTCTCTTCGTTTCATCACTTGGTATTTTTATCCGCAAACTGTATAAGCCTAGTTCCGATGACAAGACAGAAGCTAAATTCTGGATTCGTGTTGAATTATAATCTTCATCATCCCCTGGAATAATCAATACAATCTTTTGAGTAGGAGGTGATAAATGATCTTTGTATGGAGTTGATGAAAAAAGGAAATCTGGACTTCTAAGAACACCCACGAAGTCCTTATCAATTACAACTGCTTTTTCAATATTACTTTTATGCTGTGCCCTTAACATTGACGTTAAAAAAGGGGTATACTATTTTCGCGTTGTTCAAATTAGCCTGAAATTTTTATCGGAAGTTTGAAATATTATGTATGTATAGGAAATACATAGTATTACATGGGATTCTGTAAGTTACATTAAAGATTAAAGAATGCAAGAGTCCCTGAACCAGCGAAATTCCGTATCGGCATACTTGAACTTTTTTGTTGAGGAGATAGGTTTGAAGACATTAGCGAAATCTGATAAGGATGTGTTCATTATTATTTTGTTAAGAATGCTTCGATTGACTGGGTTTGGTGCAACGTCCTTAATATTGGTACTTTATTTGAAGCAAATTGACTTTAAAGAACAGTTTATTGGAATGTTCATGACCGCAACTTTTATTGGAGATTTAGTTACAAGTTTTCTTTTGGCGATAGCTGCAGACATCATTGGAAGAAAGAATGTCTTGATATTTAGTTCTATCGCAATGACACTTACAGGAATTTGCTTTGTTCTATTTGATAACCCACTTCTTCTTACTGTTATTGCTGCTCTAGGAATTTTAACTCCATATGGAGGAGAAGTTGGACCATTCCGATCAATTGAACAAAGTTCATTAGCGTCATTAGCACCTCCTGAACAACGATCCGATATATATGCCTGGTACACCTTCTTGGGTACGTTTTGCGCAGCAGTAGGATCCATTGTCTGTGGTACTTTAGTTGATTACATGAATACGCATTTAGATTACTCGTTAGCCGCAAGTTATAGAGTAGCCTTCCTTGGTTATAGTGTTCTTTCATTCCTTACTATTATTTTGTCGTATTTCATTTCCGTTCGTGTTGAATGGACGTCAGAGGACCAGGCTAAGAAAGAGCAAGCTTCTAACCAAGCAGGTACTGGCCAGGATGAAACATCCCAATTATTAGAATCAGAGTCCTCGCAACAACCACAGAACCAGCAGGGTCATCATGAGCAAGATCAAACAAAATCTAAAAAATCTACATTCAAATTCTTGCCTTCATTACATAAATCGATTTTAGTAATAGTGATAAAATTATCACTATTGTTTGCACTCGATTCGTTTGCTTCCTCATTAATATCAACGTCCTGGATATCATACTATATAAAGGAAAAGTTTGATGCTTCGGCGTCGTATTTGGGTTCTGTGTTTTTTATAACTGGTATTATTAGCAGTTTCACCTCACTATTAAGTACTTCACTAACTAAACGGTTAGGCCCAGTTGTCACAATGGTTATTACCCATTTACCCTCATCTATTCTTTTAGCGCTCGTACCATTCCCGACATCATTGAAAATTACAATGGGAATATTGATTTTAAGAGCGTCTACCCAATCTATGGATGTAGCTCCTAAGCACGTCTTTTTAGCTACTTTGGTGCCATCAAGTGATAGAACAGCTGTATTTGGTTGGGTAAATGTTGTTAAAACTCTTGCTCAAGTTATTGGTCCAACGATTACGGGCTTTTTCACTGTCTACAATATTCAATGGATATGTTTCGTAATTGCAGGATCATTGAAAGTTACTTACGATGTTGGCATATTAGCCACGTTTTTATCGTATAATCGTCACACTGATCATTAGTATTGAACATTATGTATCTATTAGATTTGGCTATATGTTTAATGTCAACAAAAGTACTTCATTACATATTATTTTACATCTTTTGCGACAGGAAATTCAGAAATTTGTAACTTTCGCATTGTTCATAAAGTTCAAATGCAAGTTAAATTTGGATGGCTATTAAAATAACCATCATCCTAGCGTAGTTTGCATTAATACTTAAAATTATCATTGTACTGCGTGTAAAATTAACTCTAAAATTCAACGTTTCGTGGGGTAGAAAAATTACCTCCCCCACTAGAAATGCGTTTCTCGTAATCATTTTCAATAACTCCTCTTCCATTTAATGATGGGGAATATCATATTGGGCCCACTCTATATGTTATAAATATCCATATTTGCTTCTTTCAGAAAGTGATTATTGGAAGTTATACTAAAATGAACAATTCATCAAACTTTAATGCGTGGGCAAATAATCCTCTAAAGACAAGAGATGATCTTGTGCAAGCTCTTCACCAACAATTGGATCCATTGATTCCTGCTTTTTCGAAAGATGGTGGTGCTGTATGTTTAGCCGATTCTGGAGCAATTTTCACGATGGAAGCAGCAGAATTAGAAGGGTATGCTAGGCCATTGTGGGGCATTGTTCCATTCGTTTTTGGTGGTGGTGAATTCAAACACTGGGAGCTTTTCAGAAAAGGTTTAGCCAATGGTACAAATTCTAATCACCCAGAATATTGGGGTAATATTAAAGATTTGAGTATGAAGCAACAGTTGGTGGAATTGGCAGCTATTGGTTTTGCATTATGTTTTGTTCCCGAGCATATTTGGAATCCTTTAACTGATGAGGCTAAGGGAAATGTTTCTAAATTTTTGCTTGAAGCAAGAGAAAATGAATTTAATCATTGTAATTGGAAATTTTTCAGAGTTATGATTGACATAGGTTTAGAAAAAGTTGGTGTAAAATTTGATACGTCCTTAACCGAGGAGTATTTCAATGATTTGGAAACCATGTATATTGATGATGGTTGGTACGGTGATGGTGTAAACTATAGAATCGATTATTATAATCCGTTTGCATTACATTTCTATGGAATGATATACTATTTTGTCAAACATGATAGTGATCCAGAAAGAAGTAACAAATACCGAAGTAGAGCTGAAAAGTTTGCGAAACAGTTTATTCATTGGTTCAGTGATGATGGAGCTTGTATACCATTTGGTAGATCTTGTATCTATAGGTTTGCCGTTGACGCATTTTGGGGTATGATTGCTTGTATAACTAAAGCGGATGAGGAACCAGTAATCCCATGGGGTGTTTTGAAAGGTGTCTATTTGAGAAACTTACGTTGGTGGTCCAAACAATCTGTTTCGTTCTACAAAACAAACATCTTATCGGTAGGCTTTAGTTATCCAAACCAATTTATATGTGAAGCGTATAATTCACCTCAGTCTCCATATTGGTCTCTCAAAGCAATGTCACCTCTAATGTTACCAGAATCACATCCATTCTGGACTACCAAAGAGGAACCTTTGTGTTTAGATAGCTCAAGCTTTAGAGTACCGGGAATGTTTATTTCTCACGCTAGAGGTAATACTGTGGCGTTATCAAGTGGCCCCTACCATGATTTTGCTAGACATTGGGCTGAAAAATACTGCAAGTTTGCTTACAGCACAAGGTATGGTTTCAGCGTGGAGAACAATTTAAAAGAATTTGAATTGGCTACTCTTGATAACATGATTGGTTTTAGTTTTACAGGTAGGGACTTCTTCTTCAGAGGTCAAAATAAATCCTGGATCTTCGAAGACGGCTTATATAGTGAATGGTCACCTGTTAAGGATATTGCAGTCAGCACGTGGATTCTTCAAAGAGGTAAATACCATATAAGGGTGCATAACATCTGTAATAATACCGACGATGATGTAGAATCTATAGAAGGTGGATTTGCAGTATCTGTAATGCATCAGAAGAATGTCCAGTGCATCACAAACTCTGGGTTCAAATCTGTTGCTCAAATATCTACTTCTGATGATACTAGTTTATTGATTAATCTCTTGGATAAAAGAAGGCCAAGAGCGTGTGAGCCAGATCCAAATTCCAATTTAATATCATCTAAAGTAATGTTACCACATTTAAGAGGGTCTATACCAGCCAAATCTTCAGCTAGTTTTGCGTGTGTTGTTTATGGTCAGCCTAAAGACAATTCCTTTTCGATGGATACCTTATTAAAAGCTGTGACGATTCCAGAACAAAGAGATTTAGAAGAATTGAAATCAAAGGCTCAAAGAGTATTATGTAATGTTTAGTTTAGATCTCTAATAACCTATCAAAATCTCAAGGTTGTCTGTAGGTTATATATTCTAGCTTTACAAATATATACAAGCCCAAAATTAAAGCGTATCAATATATAAGTATTTGATAATCATAAAATCGTAAAATAAAAACGATGCATTTCGTGTAATAAATAATCTAGCATTTGTTAAAATCATGCAACCATCCTCCATATGGTATACACTACTCTTTAATGCATGTTCCTCCAAATGATTAAGCATGATTTCTTTATTTGCAACGTATTGCATGTTTACGTTGCATGTTTAAGATATCCTCACCAAAAACCTGGTCCATTTCTTCTAATCCTAAACCAAATGTGGGAAAAAAAAGTACACTATCGAAGCCTTAATATCTAGCCGGACATAGAAGAAAATATAGCATCTCCATTGGATCGCATGCGTACCTAAATTATTAACATAATTATTAAATAAGATACCCATTGGTACACATTTGGTATATGGTAGATGGTTTACTTCTTAATGCATACGGCATAATTTCCATAACATATGCTGTAGCTATTGGAGACGACATATGATAGAAACCAAATCAGAATAAATGGTTGCAATAATGGCTCCAAGTAAGCTGTAAGTGATGAACCACATAACTGCTCCAATGATGGCACTACTAATGAAAGAAATAATCTATGTATATTGGCCTTTGTTTTGCACCAGACATTTCAGATGATTTGACTCCCAAGCTTCTCTTTATCGATTGCAACTGAGATTTCGACCATTTCAAATTTAACTAAGGGACTTTCTGTGTCACTACCAGCATAAAACTTCAAATGCCTTGACCTGTTGTTCAATAGCAATTATCCTTCTTTCAAGCAATTATCCTTCTTAGAGACTCGGAACTCAAGATGTTCAATAAAAGGGAATAAGCCTAAAGCAATGAAGGCTAGCATCAAGACCAATTATCATATGTGCTTTCTTCAGATAAATAATACAGCTAAGGATAAATTTACCATAAAAAACTGGGTATAGAAAGCTTCGTCATTGCCGGTCTCTGCGATGGGTAAACACTCTATCAATAAAGGACCAGTGCCGGCAGATGAAATACAGGCGCCAAACCCAAGTATAAGATGGGCTGCAAGGACCATTCCATAATTCAATGCGCATACCTGTAATGCTGAGCCTATAATGGTAAAAGAAGTACCAACAATGATTATAAGTTCCAAAACGATCATAAACCTGTAAAATAAATTGCACTTAATGCTCCGATTGAAACACTATTATTCATGGGACTAATTAAATCACCCGATGGGTTGATGAAATATTTAGACCAGCCTGGTAATGTCTGTAAATACCCATAATCCTACTGTCATAGCCGTAGTAATACAAAAATGGCACTCAAAAGATCAGTATTCAGTTTCAAGGGACGTGGATATCTGAACACACCTTAGTCAATTTTGGTCTTAACATCCACCAAATTTAAGACTTTCATTATTATCAAATTGTTGCAGAATTGCTGACCGGACTTCACTTGCACCACTTTCAAGTTTATTATCAGATTTCATAGTGTATTTAATCTGAAAACCTCATTTGGTTTATCTAGGACTGAGGACCGTTACAACCTTACTTCTTATAAGACAACCGTTAAAAATATATTAACCATAAATTCCATGATTCTTCTCGTGGCGTCATATTCTGAGCATTTATGACGTACATTAAGGGAAAAATAATGCTCCATAAAACTATAACTTCTTTTGAAAGATTTGAGTGGAGCGACTACATGCTTTACGAGCTTCGTATGTGGGGAAGAGGAACATAGGCATTATTTTTAAGCTGTGGACCAGAGTAAGATAATAAATTTTTATTGAGTGGGGGCAAGTTGTGTTTTTCCTGCTACAAAATTGTTTAACCATTAGATAGGAAATATGTACGATAGGATGCGAACGGCTAAAATGGTGTAGGATGATTACAAAATATATCCGAATACGTAACTCTTAATTTCTACTCCGTATGAATAGTTAAAGAGATGGGTTCGAACTGCGGAAAGTGATTGTAGATTACATTCAAATTAAGCACAATCCTTGCTATAAAAAATATTCCCTGAAACTCGAATTTTCATTCTGGACATTTATTTATCTTCATCCCACAACACAAGGATCGACTATATAGTTTATAACCAAAAATTAGTCAGGCTGTCTAATTTGCGAATGCGGACGTCATAATGCAAGTTCTTGATAATTCGATCCGAACCGCACTTCTCCACAACACCCTCACCAAAACTATCAAGTTGGATGTAATGGGATACTCTCGAAGACAGAAGAAGTATATAAGAGAAGGATTTTCTTCAAATATGCAAGAATTTGGGAAGTTCTAAACCACAATATTTGCGAGCTTATTACTAATTTTCAAAAATGACAAAGGAAACACAAATATACTTAGATGAAATTAAAGAAAAATTATATGGTGATTCAACTGTCGCTAAGATTTGGGGAGTCGCATCTCCTGCATTAAGTCAACAAGAACCACCAACAGGATTCCCTAATTATGCTCCTGATGGAAAATACGTCTTGGATGACGCTGACTATTGGACTTCAGGCTTTTTTCCTGGGTCGATTTATGCATTATTAGAAAGAAGTAAAAATTATCCCCACTTCTTTCCAAAATCAAAGATTCATGAAGTCAAGTTGGAATATGCTGCTAGATGGTGGGCCGAACCAATGGCAGCAAGAGCCACTACGACTACTACTCATGATTTAGGTTTCATGATTGCCCCTGCTTTCAAGAGAGAGTGGGCTTTAACCAATAGCAAGAAGAGTGAAGAAATTTTGATAACTGCAGCTAATTCCTTGGCTTCAAGATTTGATGAAAAGGTCGGATGCATTAGAAGTTGGGATGATTTGCCTCCAATTAAGAAGGATCAAAAGCCCAAAGACATTAATAAAGACTTCTTAGTGATTATTGATAACATGTGTAATTTGAACTTATTATACTTAGGTGCATATTTGAGTCGTGATTTGCGTTTATCAACCATTGCTACTAAGCACGCAGAAACTACTTTAAAGAACCATTTCAGGGATGACTGGTCATCATACCATGTCGTTCAATACAATAAACAGACAGGTGAAGTTGACTCCAAATATACTGCTCAAGGTTTTGCTGATGAATCCGGGTGGACAAGAGGTCAGGCTTGGGGCATCTTAGGGTACATTGAGACCTATTTCTGGACCAAGGACAGAAAATTCTTAGAGGCTTCGAAGAACATTGCTAATTACTACATATCGAAATTGCCTGAAGACGGTGTTCCACCTTGGGATTTTGATGCTCCAGATAAGCATATCCGTGATGTTTCATCAGCCATGGCTGCCGCGTTAGGCATGATTAGAATTTACGAAGTTGAAAAAGATGAAGAATTTTTAAAGAAAGGTTTAAAGCTTGTAAGGGATTGTATTAACCTTTCCTACAATAAGGACGCTAAATTAAACGACGATGGCACTGCTGAAATTGGTACAGCCGAAACAATCTTAAATAACTCTACTTATATCCACAACCCTGCTTGTAGCGTTGATATCCATGACCATGGCTTAGTCTATGCTGACTATTACTTCTTAGTAATTGGTAATAAGTTATTGCAATTAGGATTATATAAATAGGAAAACTTAATTATTTAGTGAATAATATAAAAAAAATAATGATACAATCTTCCATTAACTGTCTATGTCAAGCTAACATATGAAAAAATAAAAGCTTAAAGTATTTGTTTGCATAAAGAGAAAGTATAAACTGAATATTTATGGCCAGTTCATGAAAAGTAAAATTCTATATATCGCTACCACTTAAAGTGATGACTTAAATCAATAGATAATACTTAAAGTTATTCCTTAATTCTGAGACAATAATTTTTTCTTTTATTTACTAAAAACTGTTCGCTGAATACATATCGCTCTAATCTTCAACCCCACCAGTTTCAAAGAATCATAAAGTCCACCCCAGCCGCCCCCACCAATGACATACTATAAATATACTGCATTCTCAACGTAGGTAATTAGTTATAGCACATATAATATTACAACATTAAGAAAATTTGAATTATAATGACACAAGGAGATCAATTTGAAGGTTTTGCTGTTACCGATCCCAAGAACTTTACGGATGTTACGAAAATCAAATTCACACCAAAAACATTTGAAGAATATGATATTGATGTTAAAATTCATGCCTGTGGTGTTTGCGGTTCTGACATCCACACTGCTTCTGGAGCTTGGGGTGAAGCCATGCTCCCCGTTATTGTAGGGCATGAAATTATTGGTGAAGTTGTCAAGGTGGGTTCAAAGGTGACCACTGTCAAAAGTGGGGACAGAGTAGGTGTTGGTGCTCAAGTCTGGGCATGCTTAAAGTGTGACGTTTGTAAGTCAGGAGAAGAAACATACTGTCCACATCTCATTAATACCTATAATGATAAATACCCTGATGGATCCATAAGTTACGGGGGATATCTGTCCCATATTAGAGTTCATGAGTATTTCACTTTTAAAATTCCTGAAAAGTTGTCTTCCGAAAATGCAGCCCCAATGCTTTGCGCCGGTATAACTACATATGCTCCATTGAAGAAGAATACTCGTCCAGGTATGAAAGTTGGTATTGTAGGTATTGGCGGATTGGGTCATTTCGCTATTATGTGGGCAAAGGCCTTGGGTTGTGAAGTTTACTCCTTCTCGAGAACTGATTCCAAGAAAAAAACTGCTCTAGAACTAGGTGCCGATCATTTCGTTGACACTACTGCGAAGGACTGGAATAAAGACTTGCAATTCAAATTAGATTTAATCTTATCGTGTGCAAGTTCGTCCAAGGATTTTTCTATTGGTGAATATACTTCAATGTTAACCATTGGCGGTAAATTTATCAGCGCTGGTATCCCTGAAGCTCCATTTAGTGTTAATCCTGTCGATTTGTTGAAAAACGCATGCTACTTGGGTTCGTCACATTTAGGAAACAGACAAGAAATGATTGAAATGTTAAACCTTGCTGCTGAAAAGAATGTTTCTTGTTGGAATGAAACTATTCCAATAAGTAAAGCTGGTATTAAAGAAGCTCTTGAGAGAAATTGTCAAAATAAAGTCAGGTATAGAATTACGTTGACTGATTACGATAAGCAATTTAAATAATGGTTTTGTATAAAATTTGTTACATAGGTCTCATTTGAATATGATCGCATTTTTTTTTTATCTAAATAGAATAAATATTGATATTTTTTAGAATGGTGAATTAGTTACTAGTATTTAAATATACTTGATTAGGGAGAAGTGATTTGAGTATTTAGCGTTCATTGTAAACGAATATTAATTTTTTTCTTCATTCAAGCGACTTTGGACAAAATAACAATTATATTCCATCACCCAATACTTCGAGTAATTAGTAAATCACAAGAAAACTGGTTACATTTCTTGTCGGACTTGTATGGAACCTAAGTGAAAATCGCAGCAAAGGAAGAACCCATTGGAAAACTTATAGCCTAAAAAAACGGCATTGTGGTTTCTATGAAGGAAACGCAATTTCTCTAACAAAAATGACATGAAGAAAAGTGAATTCCAAGACTAAATATAATACTAGAAGCAAAAAATGTACCAAATTTTGGACTCGTGAAGAAAATGCTTCAGATTTATTTGAATCAACTCATGTTAATTTTTGAATTTTTTTAAGAACATCCTCGGTTAGCTTAAATAATTCGATAATAGATGTATATATGAATATTTCCTTTTGAATAATTAGGTCCAAATTATTTGGTCTGTACAATAATAATAGAAATGTGTTGTGCACGGCGAGACACATTTTGGTGGGGGAGGAGAGGGTGCTTTTTTTCTTCAGATTTCGCGAAAAGTAATGCGCTAAAGGCGAAACGTAATAGCGGTTCAGCTAATGCGGAGGGCATAATCGGAAATACTTTTTTGATAAACAATAAATTTATAGCTGATACCGAATTTTTTAGTGACCCCCACCAAAATATTTATAAAATGTGGACAAGGAAAAGAAAAGTAAAGCATTTGGAGTCTGTTATAAGAAAGGAAAAATCCCTAGTTCTTTACATTTTTGCTTTATTATTTATAGAATTACAATATGACAATTGCTGAGTCTTCCATATTGCCAAAAGGTATCTATTCTCCGATTCCCACATATTATAAAAATGATGGAAAATTCTCTTTAGACACGGATACCCAAGTCAAGCATGCTTTAATGTTATATGAAAATGGTATAAACGGGTTAGTTGTTTCCGGAAGCATGGGTGAATCCACTAATATATCACCTGCAGAAAGAAACATTGCTTTGAGATGTCTTAGAAAGGCAATTCCAGACAGGAGATTCAAGCTTATCGCTGGTATGCCTCCAAGTAGTATCGCGGAAGTCATCACTGAATCTGAGGAAAGCAAAAAAAATGGAGCAGACTTTATAATTTTATTGGTACCAGGATATTTTGGTCCTAATTTAATCAGTCAACAAGGTATTACAGACTACTTTCTTAATATAGCTGATTACTGTGCTTTGCCTATTGTCATTTACAATTATCCAGGTACTTGTAATAATGTGAATATTACGATTGATACCTTTGAAGCATTATCAAGACATGAAAATATTGTTGCTGTTAAATTAACTCATTTTAATTTAGACATATACACATTATTGGGAAATAATAAAATTTATGAGACTAATAATTTTAGACCATTCACTGGTTTGGGTCAAGTATTGATTCCATCTCTTTCAGTTGGTATGTTTGGTGCAATTGACGGTTTATCGGGTATCTTTCCAAAAAGTATGTTAAAGCTTATGAAATTGTACGAAGATGGCGAGAAAGAAAAGGCTCTCCAGTTGCAGTACATTATCACTAAGGTTGATTTGATGATTAGTGAATTGAATGTTGTTGGAGTTAAACAACTTTTGAAGGAAGTTCATGGTTTTGGAGAGATTATGACAGGTAGGCCACCATTGAATAAACCAGTTGACTTGAATGCATACAAAAAGTATGAATCCGATATCAAGAAATTGGCAGAGATCGAAAAATCTTTGTAAAATCAATCATGGAAATTTTTCATATTTATCGAAAAATGATAGGTGGTGCGTTGAATCAGACTTATGGTATTTGCTATTATATTAAATAATTGTTTGGCCTAAATTGAATATTATTTTTGTAGTGTAGCTAATTAAAAATCCACTTCTAAAAAGAACAGATGTAGTTTTCTCATGAATTCTAATGAAGCTGCTTTATTTAAATCTACGACAATCTAATCATAATATTACTAATAATATTGATGGTGTATATTCTAGTATAAATGATGATCTTACTAATACAAATACTCCACTACAATCCCCTGGTTCAATTGGATGCGCACTGATTGCGTGCTGAGTTGTTGCAACTTTCCATTTACCAGATAAGCCATATTACCCGGATAAATACATCTTAAACTTTATATGATTTACTATTTGACTAGCATGATCAATATACTTGTTCTCTTAAGGATGTTAGTTAAATTTAAATAGCCTATTAAATTATTATATATTGTCATATCTGGTAAGCTGCATATTATATATTTCAAGCAGTTTGCATCGATACTTATATACGTTACAGATCTAGTCAAGATATCGGTATAAGGTTAGAAGAAATAGAATAATTTGAATCGGCTTGATATGGATAATGGCTTGACAAAAGATTAATATATCAACTATACCAGTAAGAGAAACTCTTAAGAAAATATGCCTCAACAAGATGAGGTAGATCTAATGATGGGTGTAGGGATTTTGGTTCGATTCAATAACTTGCCATCGACTGCTTCTACTTTTTTTTCATATGCCAGAATCGACTTTGATTCTGATGAGGGGATGGGTATGACAAATATAAATAGCTGTAACATTGAGGATATGATCAGTCAAAATGATCATATTGTTGAAGACAATTCAATCGAAAAACATTTTTTAGAAAACTAATTCTTCTCACGATAAAGAAGCAATATTAGCATTAGTTCTAATGTATTATCAGCTGCATAAATATAATATAAAGTTTATTAGTTTATTAGCCATGTATGGTAAAATAAAAAAAGAAACCCTAACCTAAATAATACAATAAAGAATTTCAGGCTAAGGACTGTTTAAGAAACTTTTTTTGTCTATATACTAATTAAGGCTTTGGATTGAAAAACCTCTTGTGCCATAATTTTCAAGGCCAACTTTTTGAAAAGAATCTGAGCAAAGAAAGCTTACCTTCCATGTACCAAAAGTTTAGATGTCCAGAATCCCTCCACATGACCTTTATTTCGCCCTCATTATCAAGGCCCAAGACACGGCGTAATCTATCGGCGACTTATTAACAAAAAATATTTCTAGGGCTGCCTATCATGTCTGAATAGCCAGCTGCTAAGACGACAATGGCAAGATTATTGATTTTGCTTCCATCTGAAAAGATAACTCCATCCTCAATAATTTTCGAATTAGTCATTTTTAATAGAAATTTTACCTTCAGATATGAGCTTCGAGCAGCCTACATCGATATAGTAGTCACGACATCTTCCAAGGTATTTCCCTACAAATCCAGTACCTTCACCAAACCATAGTAAATTTTGAATCCTGCCTCTTTTAATGACGAACGCACATATTTTTCTAAAAATGGTATACTTCTAGTATGTTAATGCAAAGTCATATTCAATAACTTCCAAGACATAGCTTGCGAAATTAAGTCAGCAATCCCAGTAAGTGGTCCATCTTCTTCTTAAAGGCCTTCAGCGGTCAAATGTCCACCAATTTCCGCTATCAAAATGCGGCTATTTGACCTTTCCACAATAGTAGGTTTTTCACCTTACTCTTGGAAATCATGAGCAAAATCGTTCCATGACTTACAAGAGTCAGTTACTAATGCTTTTTTCCCTTGATGCATCTTTCCAGTTGTATGTAGAGAAAAATACATCGTTCTAGTTCTCGAAGTTTGGGATACTTGGCTGCGTTGAATGCTCTGTTGCCATAATAACATGCTTTGGGTTTAAATATATCAACTCACCACTATCAATATCAATATAATTGATATTCCATGTTGATTTATCTTCATTAAATTCTTCGCCTGATATAGTTTTAGCATAAGTCTAGAACCAATCGAATTTTTAACTATTTCTCCAGTTATGTCCAAAATTCTTATCAACAATTAGAGAGTCAATTCCCATGAGCTTCAATCTAACAGCTACATTCAATCCACTATGTCCTCCGCCAACGATAAGAACAGTTGATTGCTTAAAAGTTTTACCATACACAAATTTCTCTTTACGATTCTTTAAACACAAAACTTCTCCTTTATGTCGTCCATGATTATGGTTTACATTTTAGAAAAGTAAAAAGTCAGAGAGGAGTTTCAGTACTTTTATGTGGAAGCGCAGTTTCAAATTTGCAGCTTTAATGTAAAAAAAAATGCGGACGGAACTTTACACACAATACTATGTAAATGGAAATTTGCCGACTGGACTGTCATAGTGGGAGCTGGGGTAAATTTGAGACTCCTCGCAATTGTAGGACACGAAATTATTAGAGAAGTAATATTAGATAATACAGTTTATCAAGCAGCTTGTTTATTAAAAAAAGCTACAGTAGCACCAATACACTGTGCAAGTAATACTACTTATGCTCCATTGAAGAAAAATCAAGGTGGACCCGGCTCGATTATTATAATGCGTGGTTTGGTACATTTTGCTATAATGTGGGGCCTTAGGGCACGAAGTCTATGTATTTTCTAGGGGCAATTAAAAAAAAAAAAATGTGATTACTACTTTGATTTACTGCGAAGAGATTTGAAGAACATATGTGCTATAAACTAGATTTAGTTTTACGTTGTTCAAACTCATCCAAGAATCTCCAAATTGATGTGTATTTAAGCATGTTAAAAGTAAATGGGAAATTTATTCGTTTAGGCTTACCCGAAGAACCGTTTATAGTGGAAGCTCAAAGTTCTTTTGTAAAATGTGGATGTTCCTTGGAACCTTCGCATCTTGGCAACAGACAAAAGATGATTGAAATGTTTAACCTTGCACTGAGAAAAATATTAGAGCCTGTAATGAGACTATTTCATGTGAAGAAGGAAATAATGAAGGCCTCATAAGGAACTTCCACAATGCTATTAGATATAGAACCCCCACCCCCCTCAACTGGCTACAAGAAACAGTTTTCATGGAAGTAATTTACTGGTTTCTCTACAGAAATAAAACTACTATTTGATTCTGTAGCAAATCTACTTCTCTCACCGGTAAATGCGAGTATATTAAATGTAATGCTATTACATTTAGAAAAAGATCCCACCTTTTTATATTATTAAAACATTTCTTCTTTTAACAAAAGCTTCAAAATGAAAAATAAAATTCATAAAACTGTTCTAAGTTGTAAGTTAATCCCTGTGATGAAAAAAAACTTCGAAATATGGTAAAGGTAGTGAAAAACTAACAAGTATATATACGAGTGTAGTAGAATGGTTTCATATATCCATTGGCTCCTGTTGGGGGTTTCATATTCGGATTTTCTTACATGGTGGCATTTACACGCTGATCATTTTATTGTAGCATAATGAACGTAAAAGCTTACGAGGATTATGCAAATAATGAAAGATTAAAAAAAGTGAAATCAAGCAGAGTACCTATATCAATGATTAAGTCTTCCTAAGTTATTAGAAAAATTGCACATCTATAAGCCGCCAACTAGAAAAAAAAAATCCCTTCGTCAGATTGCCTGTAAGTTTCGTGAAATACATAATTGGGGTACTAATGTTTACGAATATAAATTGTATAATTGAAAATTAATTCACATATTCAAACAAATAACAGGCTTTATGATCCGAAACCTTTTTCATGAATGATCACATTTTTAATCGACACAACAATATTTGCTATATATATTCGAATAATAAACCTAAATAAAATGGATTTTATGAGAAAGAGTACCAATTTGTTCGATAGAGATTTCAACAAGATCCCCGTCTTTTAAGTACCTTCCACTTACAGCACCAACACCACTTGGGGTGCCTGTCATAATTACAGTCCCTTGTTCTAATGTTGTGCCCTGACTTAAAAAGGAAATGATCTTTTGAACGTTGAATAAGAGATCATCGGTGTTTGCGTCTTGACGAAGTTCACCATTAATCCTAGTTTGAAGTTGAAGTGTATGTGGATTCTTAATAACTCTCGTAGAAACAAGGGCAGGACCTAAGGGTGCATATCTATCAAAGCTCTTAGAGTAACACCATTGTGGAATATTACCTGCATAATCCGGGTGATACTGCCATGTACGAGCAGACACGTCGTCACCGACTACATAACCTGCAACGTAGTTCAAAGCTTCCTCCTCCTTGATATCCTTACCTGTTTTCCCAATAACCACACAGAATTCGCCTTCATAATCACATTGATTTGCTTGAGCAATCTTAGGGATAGCAATAGCTTCATTGTGATCTGCAACGCTAGTACGTGGCTTGTAGAAAATTTGAGGTTTTGGCGGTGGAGGTAAGCTACCTTCTTGGATATGTTTCATATAATTCATTCCAACGCATTTAACAATAGGGACATCTTCATAAGAAAGAGGTCCTAACAATTCCTCAACTTCTAATATTTCATCACCTACTTTTGCATCTGAAAAGATATTTCCAGTAACGATTCTGGCTTTGATGGTTTTTCCACTAGCAAACTCTTTCCCAATATCATATGAAGATTCCGAGACAATTGGTTCACCTCTGTAAATTTTTCCGTCCTTTGCCACGAATCTAATTAATCTATCCCAATTTGACATTTCTTTTTTTAACACCGACGTTTCGTATTCTTCAATAATATAATTAATTTTTTTTTAAATCAATATCAAGTGGAATAATACGGGTATTTATATTTTGTATAAGTGATAACTTAATAGGAGAATTCTTTCATAAGGTTGGGTGGAAGTTATTATGGATCCAGTGGGGGACATTTGGAGTTATCATTTAGCATCAGATGGCTAATGCTGCAAAATAGTGTGCTTACTAATAATTTCTGAAGAGGTTAATATTGAGGCCCCTCTTCGGCTCGGTTGATGGAGTCCTGTAAATCTTCCCTTCTATCTAACTTTCCAAAAAATATTTTATCACCCATAGATTTTTTTGACTTTCCTTCCCAATATATTCTTACCCTGTACTATGCTACATTATTAAATCTATCCGTGTGTTTGTATGAACTAATCATATATTCTAGCATCGGAAGGATAATCTTTTTCAAATAAATAATCCGATAGCTTTAAGTAGTACTCCTCCCCCACTAACTGTTTTTATCTACAGACCTGTATGCTATTAATTACATTTGACACAACCTGATGGAGGATATATGGTAGTTGTGAATTGTGATAATATTTAATACAGAACAACCTCAATTGTCAATGCATCAGAGTTCATAAAAGAATTGAATTATTAGAGATAACATGAATAGAAAATCAACTAATTTTAACGCGTGGGCGAATAATCCAATCAAAACAAAGCAAGAGGTAGCTCAAGCGTTTGAACAAAAAAAAAAGTGGAACCGTTGGTTCCTGTATTTACTGAAGAAGGTGCAAGAGTAAGTTTAGCTGATACATCTACTTTTTTCAATATAGAATCAGCAGAATTGGAAGGATTCGCTCGACCATTGTGGGGTATTGTGCCTTTTGTTTATTGCGGAGGTGAGTTTAGACACTGGGAGGTATTCAGGAAGGGCTTATCCAATGGTACAAACCCAAGTCATCCTGAATTTTAGAAAGATGCTACTGACTTCGATCAACATTTGGTTGAATTGGCTGCCATTGGTTTTGCATTATGCCTTGCCCCACAGCATATTTGGAATCCCCTCCTGGATGACGCTAAAGATAATGTATCCAAGTTTTTACTCAAAGCTAGGGAAAAGGAATTCCCCCATTGCAATTGGAAATTTTTTAGAATTATGATTGATTTAGGTTTAGATAAGGTTGCAGTGACTTTTGACAAGTCTTTGACAAAAGCTTATAGGGAAGATTTGGATGTGATGTATATTGACGAAGGATGGTATGGTGATGGTGCTAATAACAGGATCGATTATTACAATCCCTTTGCATTGCATTTCTACGGCATGATTTATGCATTTGTGATGCAAGAAAGAGATCCCGAAAGAAGCAAGAAGTATAATTAAAGAGCATTGCTGTTTGCAAAGCAATTTATTCATTGGTTTAGTGATGATGGGGCTTGTATTCCATTTGGTACATCCTGTACTTATAGATTTGCAGTCGATGGTTTCTGGGGCATGTTAGCTTGTGTAATGAAAGCTGATGAATAACCTATAATTCCATGGGGCATATTTGGTGGTCAAAGCAACCAGTATCTTTCTTCAAAACCAACATTTTATCCGTTGGTTTCAGTTACCCAAATCAATTTATGTGTGAAAGTTATAACTCCCCACAATCTCCGTATTGGTCTCTTAAAGCGTTTGTGCCGTTAATATTACATGACTCGCACCCGTTCTGAAGTGCTAAGGAAGAACCATTGGCTTTAGATAGTGCCTCTCTTAGAGTTCCTGGTATGTTAATTTCATACAACAAAGGTAATACCGTTGCGCTAATCAGTGGTCCATATCTGACATTTTTAAGACACCATGCTGAAAAGTATAGCAAGTTCGCCTACAGTTCACGTTACGGGTTTAATGTGGAAAATAATTTGAAAGACTTTTCAACCGCTTCACTTGACAATATGATTGGTTTTAGTTATACTGGAAGGGACTTTTTTTTTAGGGAGTCAAGCAAATCTTGGATTTTTAAGGGCGGTCTCTATTCAGAATGGTCACCTGGTGGAGTAAATGACATTAATATTAAAACTTGGATTCTTCAGAAAGGAAACTATCATATTAGAATTCATGGCATCTATAATAATAGCTCTTCAGACGTCAACACCCGTGAAGGTGGATTTACGGTTAGTATAATGCATGAGAGCCATATAGAACAAAATAAATCACTTAGCCCCAAACCCATTGCATGTTTAACAACTTCAAAAGATACGACGCTCATTGTTAATTTATTAGATGAAAGAAAACCAAGGATTTGTAAATCTGAGCCAAGTTCTAATATAATTTCCTCAAAGGTAGTATTGCCACAATTAGCAGGTAATATTGAAGCAAATTCGTCGGCACAATTTGCTTGTGCTATATATGCTCAACCTAAAGATGATCTTTTGATATGAACCACTGGCGCTACAACATAAGACTTCCTAGTGAAGAAGAATTAGAGAATTTGAAGTCAAATGCTGAAAGGGTGAAATGTAACATCCCTGGTAAAAGTGACGAAATATTGAATCAACAAATGACAAAGCTAATGTTAAAATTCCAAGATAATTAAGATTGAGATAGGCTGATTAAAAATTGGATGTGAAAACATTCTTTTTGATCATACCATCAATAATGTCTTAGTTATCTATTGTTAAGGTATATAGGAAGATAATAAACATAACTTCTTTCCATTGATACTCCTTTAGTTATTATTCGAAAATAATTTAATATTCTAATAATTATTTTTTGTATTTTATACTTGAAATTTGTAAAATCTCTATTTTTTTAAGTCTATATTTAGGTTAATCAGTTATATATATTATAATTATTGCGAATATGAATACAAGGCTTTTTTAAATAATTCTTACTTAATTAATGTTTATAAAGCTATTTATAAAGTCCAAGTTCTAACAATTTATTTCCAACCATTAAGAAATAATAGTCCGCATACACCAAACCGTGATCAAATGTTCTCCATTCTTCCACAACATCTGGATTATTGATAAATGTAGACTTAGATAAAATAGTGTCAGTTGGACCAAGCTCAACAGTCCCGTCATCATTCAAGGTAGCTTTCTTGTTATAGGCAAGCTTAATACAGTCATTCACAAGTTTTAAAGCACTGTTTAAGATTTCCTCATCTTTAGTGCATTCGTAAATTTTGAGCATACCAAACGCAGCAGCCATTCCAGAAGATACATCACGAATATGCTTGTCTGGAGCATTGAAATCCCATGGTGGAACTCCATCTTCCGGTAATTGGTCTAATTTTTAAGGTTTCTTAATCTTGTAGTTAGCGAAATATTTCTTATCTGCCATTAATTTTTAGCACATCATTACCAGATCTACATTCTTCATAACCATTAGTAAAAATATTCTTTAAATTATTACCACGCAAATTGCAGTTGGGTGATTTTTTGTAATCGTTTTTAGGATATGTACTAAGAAACCATTGGATATCATATTTCATAAAAAGAATATATGTGTTCACGATGCATTGATTACCCTATAACACTAAATGCCTAATTATTTATCTATTTTTCAGTATCACTCAACCTTTACTAACTCTATATAAAGCCATTAACGTGTAAATGAACTCCATTTATCCAGCTAGCTTTATCATTCGAAAGAGAGGCGACAACATATGCAATCTCCTTAGCCTTCCCCTACTAGTCGCCATCGGGATTTATCGACCATGTTTGTACGGTATTCAGCGGCTGAAAATAGTCTTGTCTTAGTTGGGCATGGAGAGACTGAATTAATAATGCAACCAAATTCTTTAGTTAAATTCTTTAGGCAGTACTTTGGCAAAAATTTAGTGAACGAATCAACAATAAGGTCTTTCTAGCGTGAGCGCTTTGAAAAGTGGAATTGTTCTTCTATGAAGCAGAACATATATTAATTATCTAGATGGATTGCAAAATAAAACACAGCACTCTGGAGAAGAAAGAATGGGTCCCCTCCATTGAAAATTACCAATAAACCTCAGTCATTTAAATTGTAGTTTTTTAATGGCTTATTTACTTCCAAGGCGCCATCTTTTACCAATATGTGCATCATTCCAAATCTAGCAACACTTTGATAGATTAAAATTTAGACCTTCAACAGTAGCGATATCTGCTTCTATAATCATTTCTTGAATACAATGAGTTTTATGCAATATATTGCTATAATGTGCTAGATTCTTGTTTGAATTGTGGACAACGATACTAAATAATTATATGCACCATTCTGTATTGCAATTGCAAAGCAATCGCAGTACCTATCCGGGTATACGATCCTGAAATAATGTTTTTTTACCATCATGCCGAATCTAATTTTGTTCACTATCAAAATGCTAGGCCGGAAGATGAAGGACAAGGTTTTTGCGTTATTATTCTTTCATTCTTTCAAATACTTGAGTTTATTGACACAAGACAATATTAGAACATACAGCAGAGAAAGCAATACCAACTGGTACTAAAAATAAATTCTTGACCTTATTGTAATTGTATTATAGATTTGCATATCTGGTATACTTGGAGTTTTCAATATAGTCGGGTCAAATTGTTAATTCTTACGTATGAAACACTATCTGTAGTACGAGGAATAATACAATAAGAACAAATGCATCCCAAAAATTCTTATGGGCCGCACTAGTTTACTTATCAATTTTAGGATAATAGCATTCTGCAACAGTTTTTGGTATATCGCATAAGCAATATTACAAGTTAGCTATGAATTAAAGAAAGAGACGCATGAGCCCAAACAATTATATTGTACTATGCTGATAGACTCATTATTGGTTTAGATTCTTGTGAACCTTGGATCTGTATCAAGATAATGTCCGTTAAATTTCTTTGACATATACATCTTGAATTTGATAACTAGCATTGAAGATACTTATGGAAGTGTCCGTATGACTGATCCCTAATCGGACCGGCTGATTTCATTCCTGAAAATCGAAAGCAGAAGATACAAATTTTTTAAGTTCTGAAGCATGAACCAAAAATATTTCCATCGAATAATTCGAAAAATCATTTGGTGCACACAAAGAGATATCTTCATAAAACAATAGAGAAGAACAAATTTACGATTAAAAGGCTTAGCTGATTGTTGTACAATAGTATGCACTTATAACATTTACATACATTGTAATTATGCATTCTTTAGTTCTGGAAAGCCTCAGGGTTTTTATTCTTTCTTTAAACACTAAGAAGTAATTACCATATTTGATATCATATTTTGTATGTAATTGCTCTATTGATTTCGTTACCCTATGCCTATATTAAATCAAAATAAATTAACGGAATGCCAAAGCATAACTAGGCTCCCAATATCATAAGATAAATGTTGATGAGTATTATTTTACTACTTGTGAGAAAAATGTTTAGGACTTATTAACCACAATGTTATATCAGTCGTTGTATCTAGGCTCCAATCTGTAATAGATGCGCCATAATTAAATTATGGGCAATTTCATCCTATTCCTTACCTTATATTGAAAATCTTTTTTTTTTATTTTTTTTTATTTTTGGATTAAACTACACAATTCACTAGAATTGGAAATAATGTGTCCTTACTGATGCTGTTGCATTTACTATAGTTTATTTTTAACATGTTTCCTTTATTTCCTTTATTTTCAAGACCGTTGGAGAATATATAAGTTTCAAGCAAGATAAAAATAGCTTTATTATGTTTCATCTATGCTCGATAACATCATAATATTTCTAAATTACGTAAGTATTCATGAATGAAGGCTTCTTCTTCCTATGCCTAAAAGAACATTATTATTTTATGGCCTGTGGTTCCAAAGTTTACAATACTGACCTTTGGTAAAGAAAATACTGGACTAAGAAATATGGCGGCTGTTCATGAAAGCCAAGGAAAATTTTGAAATAGGAATCTCAGTCTTCCGCATAAAATTAAAGATTATGTACCCTTGTTTCAAGATCTTATAGTTAGTAAAATATTAACCACCAATAATACTTCGGCAGTGTGAGAAATCTTAGCAATAGGATGTAACCCCTTGAGCTCTAAATTTTCTTGTCACCATAATTATATAAAACAAAAATAGATCTTGAATTACTTTGAAATTGTATTTTGTTGTTGGAAAACACGGAAGTGAGGATGAAAGCCCTTTATTTACTAAGGCTGTTAGTATTTTGCGCAATAGCAATTGGAGAGAATTTAGGTGCATTGAAAATTGACTTTAAGGTTTTAAGAGGAAATGATAAAAGAGATCTATTAGCCTCTGACGAAAGGCCATATATCATGAAGAGAGATTCTTTGGAAATGGAACTACAAAACAGACAGACATTTTACTTGGCTAACATTAAAATAGGATCCAATGAAGACGAAGTAGAGGTTTTAGTTGATACAGGGTCTTCAGACTTATGGGTTATGTCCCATGATTCACATTGCAAAAGTTCATCGTCATCAACGTCGAGCGAATCTTTGTCTTCTTCAGCTTCTACAGTGAGCGCTTCTTCCGGATTTGAAGATGACATCTTAAGCGCACACAATGAGAAAAGAGCTATACATGGGGTTCAACCATTAAAATGGAATGAAACTTTAGTCGAATATGCTGCAGACTATGCAGATTCTTCATTCTCATGTGCAAACGTTACACTAGTCCATTCAAATGGACCATATGGCGAAAACTTGGCTGCGGGTTACTCTGGTGGATATGACCCAGTTGATGCTTGGTACGACGAAATTGAACTATATGATTTTAATAACCCAAGCTTCAACGAATCTACTGGACACTTTACTCAATTAATTTGGAAATCAACTAGCCAACTTGGTTGTGCTAGAGTTATTTGCGATAATGCTTGGGCTCAGTATACAATTTGTGAATATTCGAAAACTAGAGGTAATATATTGGGTACTAATTCCGAGACAGGTCTAAGTTATTTTGCCGAAAACGTTTTAAAACCCTTAGTAAATTCCACGAACTAATTTTTAGACTCTTGTACTCCATTTAATTTGCTGGAATAAGAAATTGACTGCGTAATTTTTTATTAATTCTTAATAAAGGGTGTAGAAGGGGCTGCCACCTTTGGGGCTAACTCGCTATTTGAAAAAGATATTTGTACTTTAGCTACAAGGACTCAATTTTACTTAGCCCTTGAGCTTAGCAGTTGGAATGTTGCAAAATAGTTACTGAATGAATATCCCTCAAATATTCTATTAGCCCAGGAAGTACTAGAGCATATTCTCATAAAACGAATAAATCAAATCTTATTTCTCAGTATATTCTCCTCTTGAATAAAATAACAAATATTTTTACACATTTTTGATAATTTTCTGATAATATCCTTTGTGTTAACTATAGGATGTGAGAAAATAAGAGTTAGTGTACTTTACGTAAGTACGGTATTGATACAAACAATCACAATTGATATACAATTTTATTATAAAGATTTACAATTTCCTAATTAACTGATAAATGAACTAAGAGACTCAAGCCTATGGATAAAACATATAGCTTGGACTTGGATACTTTAATCATTGAAGAACTAGAACTCCTTCCACCGGAATTAGAATCATCGCCAAATGTTGGGTCAGTCTCTCCAGATCCATCGATTGAACTAGGTAGCGAGGTTGATGAATAGCTAGGCGCCTGAATAGCATTTGGAACGGATGAGGAAATCACTGATATATATTCTTCTGTTGTGTATCTAGCTTGAGCTATAGATATTTCAAAGTCGTCTAAATCATAAACAAGATAAGCACTTCTTAAGACATTATCACCAAATAATATATAATCTGAGTTTGTTTGTCGCAAAACACTCAAGAAGCACTGGTTATAACTGTATCTGTGTATCAAACTTGCTAGAGGGACATTTATTTTAACGCCACTAAAGTCGATCGAAACGTAATAAGAATCATCATTATCAATACAGTCAACTATATAAGCACCTAACGAAGACGAAAATTGTCCATTTAGACTTTCACCAAGGGAAGTCAAAAGCGATCTTGGAAAATATGAATATGTTGATCCTGTGTCCAAGACGGCTGTATATTTATTCGATGCTATCTCAATCTCAGTATTTGAATCATTCAAGGTGATACCATTTACAATAACTTCAACTCTAATTGGTTCCGAATAACCATAATTTCTCGCAGAATTAACTATCTGAACTGTTTGTAAATCACCGGAATACTTAGCAGAGTCAACTGCTCCAAATAAAACAGTGCCAGCTCTTGAGTCTTCATCACCCAAATAAACTGAGTACGCCGCTTTATTAATGGTGCCTTGGTTCTTTAATTTTAAGGGCAAATTTTCGTATTGGTAATTGCCCCCATTCTGAGTAGAATATGTAGTTTCCAATCCCAGAAGTCCTATACCTAAAACCCCAATGTCTGAACTTGTATCATTGGAAACTGCAAATGATAGTCCGCTTACTGTCACATTACCAAAACTAATATCATCAGTACCCCAAAAGCCACGTGCATGTGTTCCATCAGCATAACTAATTGAGAAAGGATTAGCTGATTCGTTTTTATTGAAGGAATTGGAATTGGAGGCTCTGAATGATCCGTATCTCGTACAATTCTCATTTGAGGATTTTGAAATTTGTCTTGAGTTGCTTTCAATCTTGTCGCTTGATTTTGAAGTGTGGCCTATATGTTCTTGGTAATTATTTTCGGAAATAATTTTCTTCCTGCCACTCTCTCCCTCATTTAGTAACTTATTATCCACAAGTATATCTCTTTTTGACGATGATGTGGTATCCTCACAATTCAAATCATGGGACATAATCCATAAATCTGAAGACCCTGTATCAACTAAGACTCCCACTTCATCTTGATTGGACCCAATTTCTATGTTAGCTAAATAAAAGGTCTGTCTATTTTGTAATTCCATTTCTGAAGAATCTCTCTTTATGACAAATGTCTTTCTGTCGGAAAACGAGAGATCTCTCCTATCATTGCCTGTTAAAACCTTGAAGTCTATTTTAAATGTATCCTGATATCCTATTATGAACATAGAAAATACAAGGAGTCCTAATAAAATATGAGCTTTCATCCTTTTTTAGGTGCTTTATACCAACCTGGAGAACATTACTGCAAAAAGTTCTATACTCCTCTATTTATATGATATAACTATTAATGACAAGAGCTTTGTAACAAACAGAAGTTAACTCATTGCCATAAATATTTTCTTGCACTGCCTAAGTACTTTTCCTTAATATTTCCCTTACAGCTAAAGTTTACGCTGTAAACTCCCAGTATAGGGGTACATAATCCTCAAGACCTTTCGCTTATCAATAAACCATTATATTGGGATATTGATTTTCATTTAATGACCTTTTGTAAAATTTTCTTGGCTTCGAAGAATCTAAGCCATATATTGTTTAGTAATTCATTTTCAGCTGAACAATCTTGACTTCATAGAATAGTTAGTTAAGGATAAGCGCAATAATGACAATTTTAAAGGGTTGTAAATATTACTAACAGTATATTTTTGCCGCTTGCAACATGAGAGGCATTTCTCCGTTTTAATACATTTTTAAATGTATTTGCTACCATCTCTCAGTCCCTTATTAAATATTTAAATGCTTAGATAAAACTATTTCAACAAGCTGGGTTGAAGAATGTACAGAATATATTCATATACAGAGAACATATCAGGGACTATAAAATTTAGGATGAAAGAAATAATGAAAATAATGGAGATAATGGAAATAATGGGAATTCGGAAAATTATCCAAGAGAATTATTTGAAGTTCGCGGAGACTGAGGTATGATAAGACTCTCCTTGGGCTTGGCACATTGATATATTTGAATGCCTCATTTCTATTATTTGGTAAAACTAAATAGTATTGAAAATATTGATTGTTCAAAAATTGATGGAATATAACTCGTAGTGAGCAACTAGCATGTATTCAAGTTCGTAATTTTGATTAGCATACCATATTGGGAAAGTTGCAGCACATCAAAAAATTTAATTTTGCAAATAAAAGGATAAGTTGTTCAATTAATGGCGTAAATTTCAACTAGCATATTTGGTATGCTGTTCTTATGAGTGATTAAAGCAATGTATAAAGTTTTGAAATACCTTAGGTTAAAAAAATAAAGTGTAAGGCTCATTCCCCTACTAATGTCTCAAATGAGTTGAATATAAATTTAAAGCAATTAACAAATATCAAAATAATCCAAGAAATCACTATTTGAAGAAAATAATGATATATTTGATAAAATTGTTGTTTTAGTAAAAGTATAAAGTCAATTATGTAGACCAGTTAATAATTACAAAAGGCTAATCTCTTAATAATACTATAATATATTTTAATTAAATCAATTACTAATGAGAACAATAATAAAGATAAGAGAATTTTAGATAATATCGATCGATGATTATATATTCTATATATTAATAAAAATGATAATGATAAATAGTAAAAAGTTGAATTTAATCATTTGTTATTTCTGAAACAAAATTATTCATTGATAGAAACGATTAATATTGCGACATGAATAGTAATAGTCTAGTAATATAGATGTGAAAAGATTAGTGAAACAAAATATAAGAAACGCAATAAATTCCACCTATTTATATTTTTCTTTTTCTTTTTCTTTAATCAAATGCCAAAGACTACATATCCATAATTTGACCGAATAATCTACGAGAAGGCATCCCCTTATATTATAAATTAGTGGCAATATTAAACCATATATTTCAAATAAACAAGGTAAGAACAAATTTAACTTGTGTCAACTTACTAAGTAATTTAACAGGTAATTAGAAGTGTAAACATGAAAAAAAAAAGAGATTAATATCATTAGAAATCTAGGAGAATTGTTCCCAGCGGCCACAATTTTGCATACTGCCTGAGCTATTTTTAGGTCGTATCAAATATTTTCAATAGATCGAATTGTGCTGTTAATATTGTTATTGATCCAACGAGATATAAGACTGAAATAAGGCTATTTCCTTTTATTGTTTAATGATAATAATACAACAAGAGATCAAAGTTTGAAAATCTTTCTCCGCACTTTTATACCCCACCAACCACCGCCCACCAAATATATATCTCTATTTCCCTCATGGCTTAGTTAAAATCTCTTATTTGATGAATGCATGTATAAATTAAACGAGTTAGTTGATGGGGTATGAACCGTATTTAAACTAATGATTACCCCATAAATTAGGATTGATAATGCAAAGGAGAACAAATAAAGATGTCGACACAAGTATTCTTAGACGCAATTAAAGATAAATTATACGGAGATTCCACCGTTGCAAAAATTTGGGGCGTAGCATTGCCTGCTTTGAGCGAGCCAAAACCACGAACAGAATATCCCGACTATTCCAAAGGTAGTAGATATTCTACCAAAGATGTTGACTATTGGACTTCTGGTTTTTTCCCGGGGTCTCTCTATGCATTATTAGAGAGAAATGACAAATTTCCAGACTATTTCCCTTCTAAAAAGATTCATCCAGTTAAATTAGAATATGCCGCTAGGTGGTGGTCTCACCCGTTAAAATCTAAAGCAACTAAAACGGATAATCATGATATAGGGTTTATGATAGAACCTTCTTTTAACAAGGAGTTAAATCACAGTGGTGATAAAGAAGCGAGAGATGTAATTATTACAGCAGCAAATTCGCTCGCTACTAGGTTCGATGCAAAAGTTGGTTGTATTAGAAGTTGGGATGACTTTTTTGAAATGCGACCATCTTCATATGAAAAAGATTTAATAGTCATTATTGATAATATGTGTAATTTAAATTTATTATATCGTGGAGCTCAGTTGAATGGCGACTTGCGCTTGTCTACAATTGCCACTACCCATGCGGAAACTACTATGAAAAACCACTTTAGAGAAGACTGGTCGTCTTATCATGTTGTTGTATATGATAGAGAAACAGGAAAGGCGGCAAGAAGACACACTGCACAAGGTTTTTCGGATGAATCAGCTTGGACAAGAGGTCAAGCCTGGGGAATATTAGGTTATACAGAAACTTATTATTTTACCAAAAGCCAAAAGTTTTTAGACACAGCAAAAAGAATTGTTAAGTATTACTTGTCACACTTGCCGCAAGATGGCGTTCCACCTTGGGATTTTCATGCTCCAGATAAAAATATTCGTGATGTGTCATCAGGTATGGTAGCCGCCTTTGGAATGCTTAAAATTTATGAATATACTAAAGAAGAAGAATATTTAAAAAGCGCATTGAAGCTTGTTCATGATTGTACTAAGCTTTGTTTTAATGAACAATCCAAGCTAAATGATGACGGTACTGTTGATCTTGGTAAGACAGACACTATTTTGAATGGGTCAACGTTTAATAATAACCCTGATTGTCCTGAAGAATATAAAATATTTGATCATGGGTTGGTTTATGCTGATTATTACTTTTTGATGATAGGCAATAAATTATTAGAGTTAGGTCTCTACAAATAGATCAATTGATCATGTTGGTAATAGAACAAAAAATGAATATGCCTCAACATCCCTATAATAGAAAATGCCATTCCCAAAAATTTTTTTTTCTTAATAAATTAATATGTAATGCCTAAAATTGATAATAACTTTCGTCTTGAATATCTTTTATTTTTTTATCTCAAGTCCTGTTTAACACTCTAGGGTTACAAATGATTAGAAATCTTTGCTATCAAATTTATATGTGAACTATAACCAATGCTAAAGCATTTTTTAATATGGTAAATCAGGTGAGTATTATATTTCCGAAATAAAAATTGAACTTGATTTCCTTTATTTTCATTGCTGAGAACCTTCATTTTGAATAATATTCAATACACATATATAAATGTAGTCTACCTTTGCAAAATAATACTGATAAAACCAATTTAATTCATATGGCAAATAAATTAGTTATCTTAATATGTAAAAATCATATGAAGTTTGCTGCAACATCCAGAAAAGAATATGGAATATCTAAATTTAACTTTCTACAGTCGAGACCACAGGCCATTGGCTTAACCTAACAATAGAAATGTTTAAACTCATAAAGGGTGTATGTTGACATACCATTAAATAACCATATACCAATCTTCTTACTATTCATTCACTATATTGGCAATAAGCAGCAATTGTATAATCCCAACTAGTGTGCTATTTAATGGTATTTAAAACTTTAATCCAAGAATATGAACCACAGCCGTAGCCAATCCACCAAAAATAAATACAATACCCGCCATCAACCCTGAAGCTCCGGCCAAATTAAGTTTTGCAAACATGTCAGTGAAGTAAAATGGACCAATGAAACCGAAGCTCATCCTTATGACACTTAGAAATAAACCAGTATCAGCAGCTTTTTCTGGATTAGTATCAATAGCATATACAATTAAAACTGTAGTAACAATATTATTGCCCGCAGCAGCAATAGCGGCACCAATTAATGGTGTGATTACCCAATGGCCTTTTTCTGCTTTAAATAAAGAAACACCCCAGATAATCAAGCCAACAATTACACACAAGAAGCCATAGTATGAAATCCATAGCCTATCTTCAATAACTCTTTTATTCCCTCTTTTTTTAAAACAGAAATTCATCCATCTATCCGAGAGGGGACCTGCAAGAAGCTCTCCAATGATAGATCCAACAATAAGAGAGATGTATTGTAAGCTGAGTTGTTGTGCGTCAAGTAAAAATAATGGACCAAAAACTTGCGGTGTTTCTACTATAAGAACGATGTTTGCATAGCTAAAGGTTACAGTTGCAGCAATAGTTATCAACGTAACTCTATAATCAAATGCTTGTTTAAAAGGACTCCAAAAGAAAGTCCATTTAAATTCAATGTCAGTTGCTTTATAAAGTCCGAGCCACTTTCTGAAGCCATTAATATTCAATCCCGTTGAACTTTTGTTTCGGGTATACACAGTTTCTTTTGAAAATAAGTAAGCAATAAATTGTACAAAATTTATTATTGCAAATGTGTTGTAAATCCATCCTGTACCTGCATGTTTTTGTACGAATCCCATAAAAAAAGGTCCCCCTGGAGTACCAAGGATATAGCCTAATGACCACCATCCATTTTTTTTACCTCTCTCGTGACTAAACGAAGTATCCGCTACTATACACGACCCGGCTGCTGCTCCTGTTGACAAAATACACGAAACCAAAACTCTAGTAGCCATTTGTTGTGAATACGTTTCACAGAATCCTCCCCCAATATTCAATGCACAGCACGCTAAAGTTGAAAAAACTAAAAAAGGTCTTCGTCCGTATATGTTCATTAAGGGAACAAATAAAAGCGGTAAAACACCCATACACAAAATTTGAACAGACGTAAAGTAGGAAACTTCTGTCATTGATCTTCCATACTGTAATGACATAGCTTCATAAGCAGGTGCAAGACCAGCTGCCATGAATGTAACTATAAAACAATGAAATGCTATTAAAAAGATTTCATAGTTCTTTTTCCACTCGTGCCAATTTAGAGGGTCCAAAGGATCACTTGATGGGAGCGGATCTAATTGTACAGATCCATGTCTTTTCATAAGGTATTCATAATGTTCCCTAGTGAGTTCTGAGGGAGGAAGGAATTCATTGAAAACTGAACGCTCATCATGAACATATTCTAATTTTTCAAGATCACTAGGTACATTGATTTCATTACCTTTATTATCATTAAGTGTTCCAAATTCTTCGACCTGGGAATTCATTTTGCAATTAATAACGGATGAAGATTATTATTTCTAAGATATATCATATATATGTATTCTTATTCCACCGGAGAAGTGAAGTTGTGTGTGTGTGGTGATCCTAGACGATTAAACTTTGCAAAGTGAGGAGAGTGTACCATTTCATGGGAGGTTTGGTGGATTCCAAAAAATACTGCAAAATCTGACGAGAATTTGAGGGGAAAATGCTGCACAAAAAACTTGTAGGCCCGGATATATTAGATTCGTAGTCACAAATATTCAAGTAAAATTGTTGCATATATCCTTTGTGGATTGTTAAGCTTTATCAATCACACACTCAAAATGTATTTCCGAAATAGAATGAACATATATCCGTCTCTCAGAAACCGGAAAAAGGACGAGGGAAACTGTTGCTTGTGTCTTCAACAACTAAATCACATGATCAATAGAATCTATAATATGGCATGCAGTAGGATTTCCTACACCTCAACATTTAATTCTTTAGATTTAATAGCATAAATATTGGAGCAAGGTATGTCACAACTATCTCTCTAAAATCCTTGCATCAATATATTAATAGTAAATAAGTTCCCGCATAAATAAATAATCCTGAATAAGCTAGAAGAATTATAAGAAAAGTATCATCATTTATTTGGGTTTATCCCGATCTAAAATAGTCTTTGAGCAAGCAAGTATAAAATATTATACATATATATATATACGGTACAGACACATGAGAACAAAAGTTCAATTTTGTCTGCGATACTTTGTATATCCTTAATCTTGTGAATGACTTTGTCAAGTATTTTCTACTCCATAATAATTTATAAATTCTACAGATCTATAGCAAATTCTTCCAGTGTGCTTCTTTCACCGTTCGTTTTCTTATTTTTATTTTTGCGGATGTTTTCACTCCTGTTATTACGAATTCTTTTGGTTATATTTCCACAAGTGTTTTGGTCCAATTTAAGTTTCTCAGTATTTTCAAGAATTCTAATATGAACTAAAGTAGTCGATTTTTTCAATCAGTTACCAATTTTAAAATTCTAATCCTCTAAGCAAACATCTGAAAACTCATCTTTCTCATTGTTACCTTTGCCACCAGCAAAATTATCTCTACAAGATGACCCTTTCAAAGGAACCCACCAATAGAATAATGTCCAAATAAGAAAAATAAAAATAACAACGCTAACATAATTCATGTTACCACCAGTAACCGGCATATAAGACGGAAATGAATAAAATACAAGTGCAAATAGAGTCCATAAACAGGTGACAATATTAGAAACAAAACCTATTTTACCCATCCAAAAAGGTCCATGCTTGATTTTATCACGTCCTCTGTACAATAAACACAAAGTTGGAACTGCATAACTTAGATACATGAAAATAATGCTACCTGTCACCATAGAATTAAATGCAGCATCCGAAGCCATATATAAGCAGCCTAGAACTGCAACCCAAATGCAGGAAAATAGGTGAGCATTTAATGGAACACCTGTCATAGGATGAATTAAAGATAAATATTTTGAAAACGGAAAACCATTATCTCTGCTAAAAGACCAACATAATCTTGCTTGCCATGTATGACAAGAAATCATACAAAAAATAGCTGTAAGGAACACTAAGAATCCTAGACAGATTGTACCGGCTCTGTTATCCAATGCCTGATAGTAAATATCAAAGAGAGGGTATCCCGTACGTGAACTCAAAATGTCGCTGAAATTTTGAATTGAAAAAAACATTGCAATACAGTAACAAAATGAAGTAACAAATCCGATCGCAACGGTACCCAAAATTGCAATTGGAATGTCTCTCGCTGGATTATAGACTTCTTCTGCTAAATGAGTGGCACAGTCTAAACATCCAAAGGCCCAATTAGGATTTATTAAGCCCATAATAAAAGCTATACCAGAATTGGACCATCCTGTATTGTTATTAAAATCAGCAAAAACAGAACGGGCAGGCTGGTAATGGCCTTTAGCACATACTACTACAGTAATTCCGGTGACTATAAACGAAAATAAAGATATGTAGATTGCACATTTAGCAAACGTTGGTAGAAATCTACCGTGGCAGTTGAAAATAAATAAAAAGATGTTCATAAGCTGAAAAATCAAAAAGTTATGCCATTTTTGAATCTTGAAATTTGGATGCATCAAAACCCAGAAAGCCATAATCTCTTCAGCAATACTGAGAGTAATAGAAGTACTCATAAACTCAGCACCAGCCCAAGCGAATGATCCACATAAGTAAGCAAGAAAACCGGAATATTTTTTAGGAGATAATACTTTTGTCCACACATACTGACCACCTGCAGAAGGAATTGCCGATGACATCTCTGATAATGTAATGCCAACACAACTTGATACACATGCAATAATAATTACCCCGTAAACTATCATCATAGGTCCTCCCGATTGAATACCTGCTACTAGTCCCGCTGATACGCCCCACCAAGAATTAGTCAACCCAAACCCAATACCCAAAATAGACCAAACAGAGAATGTCCTTTTTAATTCACCTTCTTTAAGTGAGCAGAACGAAGAATCTTCAGTTTTACATTTTTGATGAATCACTGAATTTATATCTAACCCTAAGTCTTTTTGGGCTACACTTTCTGAAGCTTCTAATTTTTTAGTGCTACTCATAGTTGCAAGCTTTGATTTTTATGTAGAATTTAGTTAAGCGTCGATGTCGCTCGCTAAATACATTTTTTCTGTGCGCGGTTTTTTTTTTTTTTTTCATTTCTGTTTTTTCTCATTTTATGATAGCAACACGACCTACTTACATAATGGAGTATTTCCTTTTGTCTCTAGACATTAAAGTGTCACGCGAAAATCTTCTTTATATCTGGAAGTGTACGATTGGTCCAAATAGGTCTCGCATTATGCTGATTATATAAAGTTTTAAACTAAAAGTACGAAGCCGAGTATACCGACATATTACGATACGAATAAATTTTGGATCATCTTGGTCCGACTTGACATCATGAATTTCTCTCGCATAAAAGACCTTGCAATAACTAAAATTGTTAATTATATAGAGGAAAGCCTGAAGACAAGGTACCAGTAAATAAGCCAAACAGTGTATGAACCATAATGAAACGCTTTTCGGTATTACACTGTCAAGAATTTACTTTTCAGGAAATAATAGTACCACTTATATGATCCCGAAAATTTAAATATCAGTGGAAAACTAAAATCTTGTAAACATTCAAGCAAGTGGCTAGCGAAATACAAAAGCTTTTATGGATAATCATCTAAGGATTCGTAGTAGTAGAAATGATTATGAGACTGTTCTGAAGCGAGTGATGCCTAAGAGCACGTTCGTGTCGATTTTAAGACAAACTCCTGTTCTTGTATTTTTAACCAGTTTAATAGTTCCCGCTGAATTGGAAAGCGGCTAACGACGAATACAAAGGGCGCTGTCATACACCTCTTAACAGGTTCTTTAGGTATCAAATAGTACAGCTCCGCTATTAGCGCCAGCGCATGCTTATCTATTCGGAGTCCTACAAAAAAAAAGAGCATAATACCCAGCATTATTCTTTATCTTTCAAGCTGAAATAATTATCACATTTGTGGTCGACGTAGCGATCTCAGCCATTATCAATTAGGACTCGCTTTGAACCATCTGAAAATAATTGGGCCATATATTAATGTAAAAATAAAGCGAACACGCTTCTAATCGGAATCATTTTAGAACAGGTGGTCTCAAAAAAAGAACCTATAGATTAGCACAAGATTGAAGAATTAAAGACAAATATAGAGAATAAGCCAAAAATTCGGTGCATCGTAGGAGGCTTAGATTGTATATGACTAAAAATTGTTTTAAGAAAGGGTGCTTCGAATGTTGGCACATTGGTTTTAGGGGGTAATTTACCAAGGATTTTTCGGTGATAATTTGATTTCCTAATTATGGGAATAAAAAATGTACAAATACGTTACAAAATATAGCGACACCAATATCGCTTCGAAGTCTTCATTGAGCAATTGATTGAATGTCGTTAACAACTTTCTTACAGAAAGTGGTACAGTCTTAGTCTTAAGTTCTTTATCGCAGTCAATTTAAACCACACTTAAATTGGAGCTGATGGCATGAGCTTACATTGATCTAGGAATTTTGGCATAAACTTCTGGGTTACTTAGGCCACAATACTAAAAGATCAAAACAAAATTACAAGTCATACAGATGCTTTTAATACGGTTTCTTTTTTACCACCAGAGCTATCCAAAAACCCTTTATTTCAGAACGACTATGAAGTAAATGCACTAAACAATGAAAGTTATAATGAGGTAGTTAAATATAGGAGAAAACTGAAGATTGTGTTAAATAATAAAATAGCAGAATGCAATAACATGCTTGAATTACAAGCAAAACGCTAATGTCAAGAAATTCAAGTATAATCAAACAAATATATTCAACGTGTAAATTGTTTTCTTTAACAGAAACTAATGAATAAGGGGCTGACAAATGCCACTTTGATTTTATATCACCTTCATTAGAGCTTTGGACTAGCAGCCTTGTAAGTGGTATGCCAAATTGAAGGGAGACATTTCGGAACTATAAACTGGCGTGACAGGAATTGATTTCTGAATCGCACGTCTCGACACCAAAGAACTAAGAACCTCTGGTTTTTCTAGTGGGAAGCCTTCCATTTTTGAATGGGCAATAACCTGACGATTTACCAACGATTCTATGTATAGATAAGACTTGAAAATTTGACAAGAGACATATATTCGTCATTTTTGGGGCTATGGTGTTTCAAAAAGGAACGAGACTATGTCATTGAAGAAGAAAATTAGGGATACATTTGGTTTCCCTTAAGAAGTATTTCAATATTCGGTTCCATAGTTTTCGAAATTAAATGGCATGTTTTTGTAGAATAATTGCAACATAGTCCATACATGTACCGCTTACAAATTTTTTGTACAAGTTAATGGTAAATTGGTTTTGTTAAAAAATCTCGAAGGAGACTAATATTCTGCTATATAATAACTGGGTATATAGAATTGAAATGGCTAATATGAGTTGGAAGTTTGCTTCTAAAGTATATGCCGCTGAAGAATTTTTCATGTAAAACAACATGGGTTAATTATTGAGCTGTTTTTGATGATTTCTTAGACAATATTTTGATACTAACCTATAGTTGAAATTTTTAGTGATCGTAATTTGAGGCTAAAGTTTTTATGAGCAAAGGGTTTCACAGTTCACACAATAATCGTTTGTTCTTTTTATTTCATGAAAGCAACAAATCGTGAGCCTATAATTATAAATCCAATTGTCTTGTTTTCTTCAAATATAATCCTTTATTGTTTTCATTATGCTTGCTTCTACCTCATTAAAGTAGTCTTGACTATCATGAACCCTATTTATAACAACACCAGTTGGAAAATTTATTCTTCTAATAATGATGGGCATTTAATGAATTATCATCAAATGAAATAAAATAGCTTGGTTGTTTCACCACTACCCATCTCCCATGAAGACATTAGCGATATAAAAATGTATCAAAGGACATAGTAAAGTCGATGCATAATCCTGAGATACTATTTTCTCTGATGAGGCCTCTTGTCTACCTTCATAATTTGTCACTGGCTAAATATACAATAACTACATAAGCTTAAAGAAACACTTATCTCTTTAAAATATGGTTTCAATCGTGTTAAGATAAAAATAATTCTAATAGTCTTTCACCTGGAAATATCTTTCATCTCATAATATTATTTTCGTTTATTATTACATTAATTAAAAATAAATTGCAGTAATTGGAATAACCATTTTGCAAGAAATTAGTGTTTATGTTGATGATATCAAAAAGAATTTGATAACCAACTGACTTGGTTGTCAATAAAGTTGCATAATTCCGTCTTATCCTCTTGGTCAAAATGTCTAAAATTGAGCTTCTTTATACATAGAGCTGTTTGCATGTTAGTCCATTGAATTAATTCGAAATCGACAGTAGTACCGTTTTCAACCGATTTTCTTTCAAATGAAAAACCCTTGTACATCCTATAGTGCAATCTTTTTCCCTTTTTATCATAGATTGTGTCTCTCCGCATTATATCAGCAGGGTCGAGTTTTGGAGAACGACAATGCATTGCAAATACAGAATTACCATTATCTGAAGTGAAATGATCTTCTATTATTTGTGCCGCATATTGCACACGTTCATTTAATGGTACCACTCTCTTTTCTTGTTCAACAAGGGGTTTCAATACTCGTTCTTTGAAAATTTCATAATCTTTAAGTGGATTTTTTTGTGCCATTGCTTTCCCTCGAAGAAGATTACCTTTACCATAGTGTCCTATACCCTTTATAGGAGATTTCAATTGGTAAAAGTTTTGTTTTAAAACAGTAGCAGCTGCTGCATAAGTATCTTTATCACCTTCTCCTAATTCACCTAAAGAAAATAATTTATAATATAATTTAGGCCCATAGAAGTTATAATACAAAGACAACAATAAAGTTTTCCCGTGTGAGAGCTTATTAATGAGAAGTTGACCTGACTCCGTTGATAGATTAGGCACAGCTCCATCTAGGTCGTGGAAGGGTACGGAATCTTTTTCACCATCTGACAAGTTACCATCACTTTTGGTGTAACCAATTGGAAGTCTGTTATACCTTACTCTTTTTCTCTCATTCACCTCAATGCCTGATATATTATAGAAATCAGGAGAAATTGTACGTTCAGAATAATCAGGCCAGGTAACCATTCCGTATTTCTTGAATAGGTCACTATCAAAAAATGGATCAGGATTCTCAATGGCAATATTATCTGAATCCAATAATAAAACGTTTTGAAATGATGATGCCAATAAGGCCAAAATTTTAAACTGATAGGATTTAATCTTTTTATTCCATCTATTCATTGTTGTGGCTCCAAAAGCATCAGGGATAACAACACATGAGGCGTTAAGCTTTGGAAGAATTTCAATACAAAAGTCGAGTTCTTGTTTATAATCGAAATATGTAGGCATTACAACTTCTACTGGTAACTTGGATCCTGTATCTCTTAAACCTAAAAGTGATAAATAAGATAACCACGAAAATTTTCCTCCTCCAACAAATACAATTCCATTGGACTCCAGGTTATAAGTTGTTTTAGGCAACCCTGAAGGTAAGTCTTCAAGTACTTTTTCGTGCCTTAATTGTAATTCTTTATATGCTTTCTCTGAAACGATTGCTTTAGATAGCAATGCCTTTTTCGTGTTTGTTATTTTTTTCCCAGAAATTTTGGTGTAACTTATTGCATTGCGTAGTTCAGATCTACTAAGGTGTAACCTATTTTCCCTTACAACTTTGAATACTTTATCCCAAAATGTATATGCCTCTGCCTTGTTTGCCTTGAACTTTCGGATATCTTCATCAGTAAACTTTTCATTAGAAATGGAAGCATAATACCCTTTAATAGAAATAGGACTTATATAACTATCATATTTCCAAGTTTCCTTAATTGTAATCAAAATCAATAATACTACTACTGCCCCAAATATTGCAAACTTCACTCTTACAGATCGCAAATAGTATCCCATCAATATCATTCTTCACGATGGATTAGTTTTTAGAGTTTTCAGGGTTAATAAACATTTCATAAAACTATAAGATCAAAAATAACACAAAAATCGTACGCTTCCTTAGAGTTATTTTATACTGTATGCGCATTATGCTGACTATGTATATTCGCGAATTTTGGTAGATTGTTCTGCTACATTCGGAACTTTCGGCACATTCGTATATTGGTGTAAAAGTTTTAATAGAATATTACGTTTGTATCGCCATTTCTAATGATGCTTATTTTTTTGAAAGAAAAAATATGTAGGCATCTTCAATGTTTGTGCGATGCAAAATAATAGTTTAGAAGTAGTGAAGTTCTATATAAACTTTTACACTAGCATCAGTTCGATGCTGAGGGGACTATCAAAGCCGCAAATTATGCAGATATTTATTGTGCGTTAAAGTATAAGCAGAGCAAACAAGAAGAATCCATGTACATGTGCCTCCAAGAAAATATTTCCTGCTTAATAAGGCAATATTCAGTATTAAATTTGTGACTTAATAAACATTATCATTCATAACCAAGTTTCTTACTATAATTTATAAGTGTTATACTACGTGGAAAATTATAGATTCTGGCAGTAACCATTCAAGCTTTCAAGTAACAAATTATTGTAAAATATTAGCGTGTACAAGATATATATGAAAGCATCTTTTTATTGTAATAAATGCGCGCGTAAAAGAACTGTCGTGGGACAATCTAAAAATAGATTAAAGTTTCACACAAAAGAACGACTTTTGTTTTTTATAATATACCGCGCGAGGAATTTGCAAATAAAGACCTACTCAGTTTTATCGACAGCATAAATTAGTAGCACTATCATCAAATATCTAACGCTAGTAGGAGGAAAAATCCCAGCAACATAATTTACGGAAGCAGATAACCACTCTGATTATTCTGAGAATATCTAAAGTCGAAATTAAATTTTATTCAATCATGTGTTAGTCACACAATGTTCCTCATTCCAAAACGAAATACAGAATCAGTTGCAATTTCCAACCGCCCGTCTTCAAACAATCTGTTTGCAATCCTAACCGAGAAGGTGGTTACGTCTATTTATATTGGCGAACTGAAAATATCGAACGGCCAATCTCCAAGGCGTCCATACAGCATAAATTCCCTACACGAGTACAGTACAAGTTCCTTATTGTGATAAGAGATACCCGCATACTTATCCAGTGAAAACAAGATGAAAAGGCATACCGTATTTGAGACTGTCAAGAAGCTTATTTTCCAAGAAACGCCAAATTTGAAAGCGACATCTTTTTACAACCGGATGTGAAGAGAGATCGTATTGAAGATACATATTTTTTGTTTTAGATTAGTTGTGGGAGTAAGGGTTGTGGACATAATTAATTATTAGGTTATGTAAACGTTCTAAACAGAATCTCGTAGAGGTGGAGGATATTAGCCCATTCGTGAATTTGCGGCATACGAAAGAAGACATATTTTCTAAGTTGATTGCTGCTAAGCCAGAATATTATATATATATATATATAAATGAGTATACTCAAGGGAAACTCGTGGGTTTTAAAATCATCAGTATTTTCTACTTCCTAAAGTCTCACTTTTAAAATGAGCCGTTATAGATTAGATGAAGGATCTACCAGCGTCCAACCCAATACCCTCCATCAATGAAGAAGAGAGAACACAACAAGCATGTTGTTCAACCACTTAATATTTCAATGCATGCAATTTCAAAAATACTTTAGCACAAGTATTCCGTCTATGTTTTTGTCAAAAGAAGAATTGGATCAGTATACTTGGAATGATATACTTAACCCATTTGCAGCGCTCAGAGAATTAAATGGCCGCCAATGAAATTTCTTCCTAGTTGATCTAGCTGGCTAGGACACGGGATGCATTTGATTTTTTCTTGTTACTTTAAATGTATCATCTAACGCTGGAGACCTCAATAAGTCGGTTATGAGCATTACGTGGGATATCACTTTGGTTCTTGTGCTTAGATCAGTTGGTGCTCTTATATTTGGATTATGAGGTGAAAGATATGGAAGAAAATGACCATGTATTACAAATATGTTTTATTAGTTGTCCTACAAATTGGATTTGGTTTTGAAAAAGATTATTAGTCATTCTTGGGTGAGAGCATTGTTTGGGATTGCCATGGGTGGCATGCACGGTAACTGCGCATCTTGTGCATATATGTATTTTTCGTTTCAAAAAGCACCAGTAAATGTCATAGTGATAAATCTGGCATAAATTGGATTACTAACATTCAACTTAGTGGATGATGATCCAAGAAAAGGAAGGGAACCTTATCAGGTATATTTCAACAAGATTATTCTTTGAATGTATCAGTTTTAAAACGGTATCTATGTTTTTATTAACGTATTCTACCATTTTACTAGAGGTTATTTATTAGTCGTCAATTTTAATCGTGCAATTACATACAATTCTAAGTATGGATGGTGAGCACTTAGTTGGTTTTCAGCTGGTCCTGCAGCAATATTTATCCTTTCTACCTGAAACAGATACATTTTCAAAACAAAGATAAAAGATGCTAGAGAATCGTGAAGAGATATTAGTAAATAATGTGAAGAAACTGAGAATGTATACTTTACTGGAAATATTTGGAATCATCCAAGACGCAAAAAAAGCAATGAAGAATTATTGGTTGAATATATTGCATCTTATTAATGTCTGGTTTCAACTTCCTGTATCATGGCTCAGGAGATTTGTATCCTATACTATTAAGCAATATAGTTATGGCGCTGACGGCTCAACTGTTACTAATTCTGTCTCTAATTTAGGTTCAATTACTGGTGGTCTGATTCTTAGTCACTTATCTACATTCATTGACTGCTAGCGCAATTTCAATTTCTACTAAGGGCAAAGAAGATGTTTACGATTATGCAAAAGTGATGCTGATTTTTATGGGAAACTTGTTTATTTAATTGTACTTACTGTGATAGGTCCAGAAAACTGGGGTGCTGATTTAGACGTTAGGAGAGATGAAACTTAGCGATAATGATATAAATGATTTGACTAATAATCCAACTGATTCTATACACAAAAGAATGAAGAAAAAACAACTATTGAGCATGTGACGTGAATAGGGTCTAGTCTTCCATATAGATAGTTATGTTGTATTGTTTAATTCTTAATTCAAATGTATCATTCGTTTTATCATTATACTAAATGTAATTTGCTTGGTAATATATGATTTATTATCTTTGCACCGCTGATTTCTTATTCAGGTAGGCGCTCTTTTTAGAGCTTCAATGGAAAATTTACAATATTTACAATTTCGCCAGCACAAGGTCGTCAATTAGTGACGCGGCTAGCACAAATACTATATCTTGCAGCTGCATACCACATTTTTATTTAGTAAAAAATAAAATGATGATGGCAATTTTCATAGGAACTTATCGTAATTCGAAATAGCATATCCTCCATTCTTTCTAAACTCATTCAGATATTATATTCTGAATTCCACATACTTTGTGAAAAGTACACTGGATCCGAATTCTCATTACTTAAGGAATCATTAATTTGAATTTCATGTAATATTGAGGCTATCATATACATGCTGTATTTATATTTGGCCTTTAAGTCCTAGACCAATTGGTTCTGTAATTGGTTGATGGACAGTTAACTAAAAATCTTCCATTAGTTCAATATCTAGGATTATTTTTCTGAGAATGATATTTTATTCTTTAATATGTAAAAAAACCTTCTATACTTACGGTATCTTCCAAATTTTAGTTTGGGAGGTACATCTTCATGGTGATCTTGTAACTCTTAGAGCATAAAAATATACATCCCTAATATGTTGACATACATGAAAAGCAATTGGGAGTTTTCTCGACTCCATGATCCCTTATATTGAAACTCGCTATTTTTGGAAACTCAAATAGAACCATTTTTTGAAAGGAATGAATGAACCCTAAACCAAAAAAGACTTTTTTTTAATTTTTCCTATGAGCATAATGTAAATTATGCCGGGGTAGGCTTTAGTCGTCACCAATCTGGTGGGTGTATGGGGTGAAAAATCATATTTCTCCGCAGTTATCGCGATTCCGCTAGTTAAGAGAAAAAAGCTTCGGTAACGTGTATAACTCAAAATTAAAGTATTGATTCCTCCCCCATCATTATAGTTGCTTAATAAATAAGTTATTCAACGGCCGGTACATGTTAATGAGGGTCATCATAAATTTTATGGCACTGGATAAAGTTTTATATATAAATCAGTTTTCTCTTTTCGTAGATCAATACTAAAATTAGTGGCTGTTAACTAATATGGCAAATACTGTTGTAGATGGAAACAATAATATTTCAGAACTGGTTTCTGGCGAAAACTATTCAGATTCAGAATATCAAAAAGAGCTATCATTGGAAGATGTTAAGCCAAAATTAACAAAATGGTTCTTTCAATACCCATATTTATTAAAGTTGAATTTACTTTTAGGGTGTGCTTTGTTCGGGATGGTTACTCAAGGGTATGATTCTAGTATGATGGGTAACTTACAAACACTTCCTAGTTGGAAAAATTATTTTGATAATCCATCTGGTGACAAATTGAGTACTTTGACTAACGGTATAGTATTTGGGACACTAGCTACTATACCATTCTTGGTTCTAATTGGTGACCGCATTAGAAGAAAACACATGCTCACTATTGCTATTGTTTTTAACAATTATTGGGGCCGGTTTACAGGCAGGTGCCGTTAGTTATGGTATGTTTCTTGCTGCCCGTATTGTATTAGGTCTTGGTGCTGGTACGACGCAGGTTGCTGCTGCACCATTGCTAACGGAAACAGCTTACCCTTCTCAAAGACCAGCTATGACAAGTATGTTGCAAGCGAGTTACCCAGTTGGAGCATTTTTAGCTGCATTTTTTGTATGGGCTGGATTTGTAACAGATTTAAAGTATAATGGTTGGTCTTGGCGCATGCCTTCTATATTACAGGCTGCATTTCCATTAATTCAATTAGTTTTGGTATTTTTTTGTCCAGAATCACCAAGATGGCTTATAGCTCACAACAAAGAGGATGAAGCATTCGAAATCTTGACCCAGTATCACGCGGGGGGAGATAGAAATAGCGAGCTAGTAAAATTTGAGATGGCTGAAATCAAAGCTGCAATTGCTCACGAACAGAGTGGAAGGAAGGTTTTCTGGTTAACATGGTTTCAAACAAAAGCAAATTTTCATAGATTATTTATCACAATTGCGTTACCATCTATTATACAATTGTGTGGATCTTCACTCGTTTCATATTATTTTTCAATCGTTCTTGAAATGATTGGGTATACTGAGCCGGTTGAAAAGTTAGAGATAAATATTGGATATACTGTTTATGGTGGTGTCTGGGGAGTACTTGCTGCAATATATTCGGGTAATATAAGAAGGAGAATTTTGATGCTAGGAAGTATTTCGTTAATGTTGATAACATTTATTATTTGGACTATATTGTCGGCTGTGAATGAGCTAACAAACCTTGAGAATAAATCATTGGGTAGAGGAATTGTAGCAGTGATGCATTTCCATGCAGGGTTCTATCATTCGTTCTCTCCAATTGGTAACACATACGTTATGGAAGTTGTCCCTTATACATTAAGAAGTAAAGCTGCAATTTTGTATTCATTAAGTCAGCAGGTTTGAGTTTTGTTTAACAACTACGTTAACAACCTTTGGATGGATTCCATTTCATGGAGGTATTATATTGTATTTTGAGTTTGGATATTTTTGCATGGTTGCGTGATCTTTTTCCTTTTCCCTGAGACAAAAGGGTTGGGATTGGAGGAAATTGCCAAAATATTTGGAGAAGACATTTCTGATATGACATTAGAAGCTGAATGCAATTATTCAAAAAGTTAAACATGGATTGAATAAAGTAGAACATATCGAAAATATTTCTCCACGGATTTCAAATACTAGATAAAAGAAGATTAATCTAGGATGTATATCAAAACAAGATCATAAATAAAATGAATAACCCAGATTAGTTATATAGAATAATACTAGCCTTTAGTCACATTGTTTATATTTCCAAAACATATTTTTGAAGGTGGTTGAAACCGAGGAGGTATTTTTAAGTCGTACTGCTGATATTTGTAATACACCAGGGCTAATATTAATAAAAGCCGTCCCAATTTTGACTCTATAGCAACCAGCAGCTTTGAGTGTGAATGTTTTGTTTGTTTTTTTATCTTTCTGATGGTTCAAAATGGTATTTCAAAAATATATGTACCGTTTCAGCTATCTCCCAGAGCCAGGATACAACTTCCTTGGAAGTTCTAAATCCGCATCAGCACTGATCTCACTCATTCTTCAACATTCTCGTCACCTACAGAAGAAGACTGGTTTATTCCAAAATTTAATTATTCTTTTTAGTAAAATATTAATCAACAAAACAGCATGTCCGTTATTGATATTTTCTACATAATGGAGGATATTCCCCAAAGTTTATATGTTCCATATTACTGAGCCTCTGGATGACTATGTTTTAACACCGGCTGAATGTACCGAGGGCAGTTTAGCTATTACCTGCATCAAGACGACCCTGAAACCATCCATTTTGGTGTCAATCAATACAAAGTATACATAGTCGGCACAGGCACACTTTTGGCAATATCATATCAGGTGTATAGAGTTTATGGTATTTTGTATTTGCAATGGGTTACCGCTTTTTTGGGATGGTTAGGTATGGGATGGGACAGCTGGACCAAGGCTATTTCATGTCTGTTTGGCGCCGTGGGCTGCAAGTTGCCTTTTTGGTGCGATCTTTTCTTTTTTTTTTCCCTTTGTTTTAATGTTCAACAATTATATTCGTCAAGAGAACCAATGTTTATCGAATGGTGAAGAGCTGGACTACTCCGTTGACAACTCCCGGCTCAGCGACATTATGGTTCGTTACGGAATGCGTGAGAGTACCGCTGTATTCGAGCTATAAGCGGCGTTTACTCACATCTATAACAACAATATTGACATACTCCGGAAAGCACACTCGAAGTTGTTGCTCATCCTGTTCACGCTTCTTCATATCCTGTGCCTGCCGCCACATTCTAAAGAGATCGACCGATTGTAGGTCGAAGGTACTCCCACCTACATAATCAAGAAAGTCACTGACAACAGAGGAACTACAGATCAACAAGGGGATTACATTGCAACCACAACAGCTCAATACTAACAAATTATTATGCCATGTATGCACTTTTCCGGAGAAAATAGTAACAATATTACGTATGATGACTCGAAAATAATGTATTAGGGTTAATCCATCATTACATGCTAGAGTTAAGATGACAATGAATAAAACATGTTTTTTAGACACTCACCTTTCGAAAATCAGAAATGTCCCATATAATCAAAAATTACCTACGTTGGAGCGTATGGTATCCAAACAGCGTTCCTATTTTAAATATACCCTGTAAATGAGCGCAATCTGCCTAAACCAAAAATTACAGTTTGCATTTTGTTTACAGCCCAACTACATATGACAATACAATCAATAGTATCAAATTTAAATTACTTAGTGTATAATATTCAATCTGAATATCTCTCTGATTGACTTCCTTATATAGTAGAGTATTAGGATAACTCCATTCCGTTCTTTACAATTAATGGTAATTAATATTTGCAGAGACCATTAGCATTTTTTACTCAAACTAGTAAGAAAACTTTAAGTAATTAATATACCAATTTATATGCCATCCCATTAACGTAGAATGGTAATATTCACTGGTGGTATTCAATTTGTTAACTTATGGTAATGCACATTGGTAGTATTCATCTCCTGAACACAATCAAGTATTTATTTAATTTTGCAATAGGATTACATTTTCTCAATAAATATTTCAAATTCATATCTCAATATCTTCCCTTAATCCTAATATTTGTCATTCCGGCTAACACACGTAGATTCATAAGCATTACCTTGTTTAATCCTCTGTTTAGTATATCGCCAACCTGATAATTAATGTCTATTTGACATAACTAATTTATATCTTCAATTTATCTTTTTCACTGAGAGTTGGATATCGACTTTAAAGCTCTCCAACTCATTAGAAATACAGGAAAGATATGTTCAACCGTATAGTGTTTTCTATGCATCTGATTGAACTCAACAGGCACCGTATCGCCGACGCACGTACGAAGATGATGCATGCAATAAATAGAAGAATTTAATGAGAGGCATGTTGATTTTTCCCTAGGCTTACCTTAAACGTCTTTGTGTGCATTTGTCAGTTATGACGCACTTTCCGGACGAGGTTGCCTCACATTACGATGAAATAAAAGTACTATTTCGTCTTTCTGATAAATAAATTTATTAACTAGTAAATATTTAATTGCATAAAAGTTAATGGAAGTCTAGTTTTTTGGTAAATCACTATAACATGGAACTTATATCACAACCTTACATAGACTTTCTGCAAACTTCTTCTGCCCCATTGTTTGTAGTTTTGAAGTTATTTTAGTAATTTTAATCTGGCATATATCTTAAGCTTAATAAGTTATTACACCGTAAAGCACAAGATCCCATATACCCATCCTTCATAGTACATCAGAAACCTCTCCAAAGTAATTTTACCCGGTTTCATCACACTTTGAATTGAAATCAACCTTGGTAGATCCTGGGGTGACATTAGACTCTAAAACCAATTCATCAAAAACCATTTCATTACTAGAGTTTGCATGATCATTCCATCTACTTTCATTACTTTCGTTTTCAGCTAAGACAACATCACGGATTTTAGCCTCCCCTGAAGTATAATCAGTAATTGGGAGAAGCTCATCAAGAGCTTCAAAGTCTCTATTTTTACGCTCTTCACTACTTGGAAAAACAGCTAACCCAAAATCTATCAAAGTGATCTTTCCCGATACTGAAACATGTATATTGTCGAGTCTAATATCATTATGCGAAATACCCAACAGATGAAGTTCTGTGAGCCTCTCTTTCACTACTTTATGCACCCTATATTTATTCCATTTAGAAAATGGCATTTCTTCTCCCAAATTTTCAAATATATGTATCGGCTGGCTGGGAATACCATTCCAGTACCCAGAAACTATAAGCTTTGCGAATTTTTCAGCAAAAGACGAATTCGCAAGCATCTCATTAATTTCAAGCTCATTGACGTACATGTCGTAGTAACTATCTTTATCTGGAAAACTTTCTTGAGCCTGCTCAGGATAGTTGTAACATTTAACAAAGACTGTGGACGGAAGCAGCAATCCCAAATTAGGAGAAGATGCAGCAGGGTTATATATTATCCGACAAAATGTGTTACCTCGAATGGCATCAAAGTCGACTTCGTTGCTTTCTTTTATAGTTATCAATCTTTCTCGAAGTTGACTTCCAGACATCTTACTACGTTTCCGTTTACGACTAGGTGCCGCTTCTTCCACAAGTCGAGGAAGCACATTCGCTAATGGATCTGGCCCTTTGGTTTTCTGACTTATTTCAATTAATCCTGCTAATTTCTCTTTTGTGCCGAGCGCCTCTGTATTATCCTTATAGAAAAAGCCTACTATCGCAGACCTTAGAGTTATGCCATGTTCCACAGTCTCGGGATCATTAATAACATAGTATTCTATGATCATTCGTCCATCATCCATAATGTCATATTTGAAAAACCCCGAGAATGACTGATGATCTGAGATAAACACTCTGTCTGTCCCACAGAGAAAGGCTTGATAAAGATATTTTCTTAAAACTAATGCGCATAAAACTCTAGGCGACCATTCTCGATATTCAAATGTGTGCTGGTTTTCACGCAGTCTCAATTGTTTCAAGTTCAAACGCTTTTCTACGAAGCCAGTTATAGCTAATTTCAATTCTTGAAGTCCTTTAGTTAAAAAATAGTTTTCTGTCTTATAATCTCCTATCGCAAAGCAGATATCAGGATTTCGACGAGTTGACGCCTCATTCCAAGACACATGGACAACATCAGGCTTAATGCTCGGATTCATTGATAACGGAGGTGTGATACTTGAAGAGTGACCAAAATGGTGGTATTCATCGAGTATGTCACGATAAAAACGCTTGATTGAACTAGCTATTTCTTCATTAAAATACATCTGGATATCATCTTCCACATGCATGGCATCTCCCAAGGGATAACCATAGTCTTCTGCCAAAATTCGAATGCCGAAGTTTGTTTTTTTAATAATCTTATCAAGAGGAGCCAAATATGTATTTTTGAACTCATCAGTGCTGATCTCTCTAAATTCTGCCGTCATCATCGCTTTCGTAACATAATTTAGGACCAGCACCACAGTCGTAGATCCAGTGGAAATTGAGGCATTATGCTTGGATACTATATGTTCCAACGTAGGCAATTTTTGATTATGTGAGAAATTTCTGATTTTCAAAAGGTGAGTGTCTAAAAAAACTCTCATGTTTTGTTCAATGTCATCTTAAACCCTAGCATATAATGATGGATTAATCCTAATGCATTCATTTGCGGGGTCATCATACGTAATATTGTTACTATCTTCCCCTGAAAAGTACATACATGGCATGATAATATGTTGAGTATTGAGCTCCTGTGCTTGTAATTTCATCCCTTATTTACTGATATTGGGTTACCCCGAGTTTGATTATGTAATAAACCGTATTATTTGGTGAGAAATGGATTTAAACTTCACGTGTACTGCATTTTATTCTACCCCTGCATACACTGCTCTAGTGGAAGTGTCGCACGATACGTTTTGCAGGTTACCCTGTGTGGGATCGTCATACTATATAAAGTGTAGTAGTTCCCTTAGAATCATGTTAAAATTGATCATAAAAATATATTTTCTTCTCCCATCCCCACATCAACATTTTCCTGGTTATTATCTGCGATCTTACTAAACTCGTTAATCTTAGTAATACAAATCTTTTTATCTTGATGTTCGTATTTCTAGAACCCCGCAGAATGTAATTATTTCCTAGTTGAAACTTGAAACAAGTATTTCTTTTATGCTAACTTAAATTAATTTTTCTATAAATTGAGGAGGTCCCACAAGAAATAATAATAAGGCTTTTGCTCACATTAATGTAATAACGATGAATAACAATACTTTTCCTAATAATATTAGGAGATATATTTTAGAACGCGGCGGTGAAGATTGGGATATGGATATTGATGTTGATGCTGATATTGATAGTTTTGATATTGCCAAATTCGACTATAGAACATTATTTGATAAAAGTGCGAATCAAAATATCAGCCATACCCAAATGGTTTATAAATTTTTTCGAATTGAAAATATATCTGATGTGGATACAGTTCCTCAAAAGCACAAGTGGTATTTTGACGATCACCCAGATGAATGGAAGGAATTATTCATCTTCTTTTGTGTCATGCCATTTACCGAATATGAATTTGAAGGATCCGATGGAAGTTTACTAGACCCTGATACCCTACGTAAGACTGGTCTGAGCCAAGCAACAGAAAATAATCTAATTGGGACTTTTTCAGATACAGAGTTTGAATCACTAAGCCAAGTAATATTGGAAGATAGACTTGCTGCTAATTTGCAACGTATTTTGAAAACTGATCTATTCTCTAATACTTTTAGCGAAGATCAAAGAAAAAGAGTAATAACCAACTTACTCTTANTGTCACAAATATTGGATACAATGCTGAAAGCACATACAAAAACAATTTCATGAACTTCTTATTCAGACCCATATGCGGATATGTTGCATCAATATTACGTTTTCAACCACGAGTCGAAGAAGAAAATGCCTTTGGCCAGACTGGAGTCCATACTAGGATACCACATCAGTCAAATGATTTATTCTACTCTTATCCAGATATGGTGGCATATGATAAAAAATTACACTATCAGTCATTGGCTTTAGTTGAGGTCAAAAAATTACCTATTTTGAAAGGTAGAAAGATACTACAATTTACAAATGGAAAAATAAAGAGATTTCTCAAGCAAATTATTGCAGAAATGTTTTCAAACCACACAAACATGGGCATATTGACAGATTCATACACAACAATTTTAATCGAAGTGGATATCAAGAGAAACTTGGAGATGATCAACGAGAATAATGAGTATCGGAATGATGACAAGCCGATAGCTCTAAACTATAAACTCTTGGATTGTCAATCATCAGGCCTTACGTTGAGAGGTGGCATTATTTCATATATATATGAGGCATTTCTGGTGGATGAGTCCCGACTAGCAGAAATCAAGAGAGGAATGGAAGCTATTTATAAATTTATTCGTAAGACAGATGAAGAGTACTTAACTTACTTGGATGAACTAGCATCGAAAGATAAGATACCGTTCATGGAGTACTGCATCAATGCAATTGAAAACCATCGAGATCCAGAAGGAGAACGACTTTTTATTACAGAAATTGGACTCGGAAACTTTAAGGAAATTGACGTGCAAAGCGGGTTTACGTTTAATACCCAACTTTTCAAAGTGAACAGGAAGAATGTAATGGANCAAGATAAACAAACTGATATTTTCGGCGCATGTCGCAGGGCGTACCTGTGCGAGAAGCTTGCATACGAAAAATTGTCAAATAACTTCTTGTTCAATAGCGCTTATATTGACCAGAAATGCGTTTTTGGAACTTTCAATATCGGTAAGCATTATCATGCATTGGGTCCATTTCTCATATTAAAATATATAGAGCAAAAGAAAGAAAAATATATAGAGCAAGGAAAAGAAAAATATGATCGATTGCCCAAAGATAAAACGACTTACGAAAAGGCCGAGGAGCAATTGGAAACAATTCACAGTTTCGGAATAATACATGGAGATATTTGTGAACGGAATATTCTTTATTCAGAGGGAAAGATATATTTTATTGATTTTGGATATTCTGGTTATTTCCATGATAAGAAGGGTTCACGACCAGTTAGTGCTAATTCTGAGAGGAGAAAAAGCGAACACCGAGAATTGTGTAGAGTGTTTAATCAGTTAATTCCGGAAAAGTATGAAGATTCGAAGAATGAGGGAAACTAGTTATATAGTCATTGTATAGCGAGTAATAAAAAGCAGAAACCATTGATCTTGGTTTAGGGAATCATCAGAAACAACAAATTGCAAGTTATGGTTGTGTCAAATAGAAGTGATACTTTATATTCGCATTTTACGACGTTGCATTTTATCTATCATAGAGGTTTGCAAGTTTTGATTTAGGCCTTTCTAGTCATTTGTATTAACTTCGACCAGTTTAAAATAGCTTTCTGCATAGGAATGGTTTATTCGAATACCTATCTATGGTCCACATATTGGATGCCTCTGCATGCGCAACTGGTAGCATTTTATTAGGAACAATTAATTGCGACTATTTCACTTGTTAGAAGCAAACCGCTATGCCTTAACAATTTCATGTGCATTATTAATTTAAATAATTTGATACATAGTCTTTCTATTGATCGGAGCATGGTTATGTAAAATTATCAATATTTTATTGTTTGCTCTGTTTATTTGTTTGGAAGTATCATGACGTCATGTTACTCTCAAAAGTAAATAAAAACCAGTTTGATCATGGGCTTACAGGTTATACTTGAGTTGAAGCGGTCTTGAATCCCTCTCGCCTAAACCTAATATTCTATTCCATTCCAAAGAAATACGAATATAGATCGCGCCCAATTGTAGGGTATAATCATTCTTCTAATATCTATATTTTTCTGGAATAGGCTGTTCAAATACTTCGCACAATTCTCTGTGTTCACTCTTCTTAGTCTCTTCATTAGCAGTTACAGGCCTAGAACGCTTTTCGTCGTTATCATCATAATTAGAATACCCAAAATCGATAAAATAGACTTTCCCTTTGTAATAGAGAATATTTCTCAAATTAATGTCCCCGTGTATTATCCCATTATAGTGGATTATTTCTAATTGTTCTTCAGCTTTTTTATAAGTTTCCTCGTCCAATGGACATTTCGTTTGACCCAAATACTTTAATATGAGAAATGGTCCCAAAGCGTGGTAGTGTTCGCCGATATTAAACTTACCAAAAACACATTGCTGATCAATGTAAATGCTGTTAAATTTTAGATTAGTTATTAGCTTTTCATATGCTGTCTTCTCACACAGATATGCTCTTCGGCATTTGCCGAAAATATCAGTTTTGTCGACCGTATAACTATCATGTTTTCTCTTGGCCTTGATTGGATCAAAGACCTTAACAATCAATTTGTCGCCTATCCCAATATTTTCTCTTAAATAATCTTTTACCTCTTTAATATCTACTTTGAAAAGTTGAGAATTGAAACTAAACCCACTTTGCACATAAATTTTCTCAAAATTTCCAAGACTTATACTTGTATCAGAAAGGTAAAGGCGTTGCTCTTTAGTCCTATAAGCATCGATACAGAAATTTCTATAAGCTGCTTCATATTTCTCGGCTAGTCCATCAATATAAGTCAAGTATTCTTCGTCTGTCTTACGAATATACTTATAGATCTCTTCTAATCCTCTCTTAACCTCATTTAAGCGAATTTCATTCACNTCAATGTAAGTCCCGACGAGTGACAATCCAAGATTTTATAATTGAGAGCTATGTGCTTGCTGGAATCCAAAAGCTCTTTATGATGCTTGATTGCCTCCAAATTCCTCTCGATATCTACTTCAACCAATATTGTTGTATAAGAGTCTGTTAGCATGCCTTTGTTAGTGTGGTTAGAAAACATTTCCGCGACAACTTGAACGAAGAATCTAACCATTTTTGAATCATTAAAGTTTATCACTTTGTTTCCCTTCAAAAGTGGTAATTTTTTGACCTCTACAATAGCTAATGATCGGTAATGTATTTTCTCCGTATAAGCTACAATATCCGCGTGCGAATAAAATAAATCATTCGTTGTGTGAGGTACTCTAGTTTGCACTCCTATCTGACCGTCTGTATTTCTCTCTTCAACTTCTATTTCAAAGCCCAATAAAGCAGCAAGATATTCACTTAGGGGTGTAAACAAATATTTCAGAAAATTATCTCTGTAAGTTGCTTCAGCCTTCGACCCAATATGCTTAACAAGCTTATAGTCCTGTTTAAAGCAAACTCCAAGCAACTTCGTAATAACTTTTTTTCTTTGATCTTCGCTAAAAGTATTAGAGAATAGGTCAGTTTTCAAAATACACTGCAAATTAGCAGCAAGTCTATCTTCCAATATTTCTTGGTTCAGTGATTCAAATTCTATATCTGAAAAAGTTCCAATTAGAAGGTTGTCAGTAGCATCACTCGGACAAGCAATATGAAGAGTATCGGGATTCAACAAATTTCCATCTTTGCCTTGGAACTCGTACTCCGTGAATGGCATAACACAGAAGAAAATAAATAATTCTTTCCATTTATCTGGATGATCTTTATAATGCCTCACATGATCCATATCTAAGTCAAATACATTCTCAATTTCAAACATTTTGCGTAAAATTTCTTGATAGCTCACATTCTGAATCGCTCTCTTATCGAATAGTTTTCTGTAGTCGAATTTCGTAATCTCAAATTTATCAATATCCATATCAATATCCATACCAGTATCCTCATCACCCCTTAAAATATATCTCCTAATATTATTACGAAAAGTATTGTTATTCATCGTAATTAATTGTGATGAATAAAAATTCGGTACTTTTTTGTTCTTGTGAGACTCCATCAATTTATAGGAAAATGAATAAAATTAGCATAAAAGAAATATTTGTTTCAGATTCTCATTGAAGGAAGTATTGTGATTTTGTGGGGTTTTCGAAATGCGAACATCACCAAAAAAAAAAGCCCAAGATTAATGAGTTAAGTAATACCGCAGATGATAAAAAAAGGAAGATATGGATGTAGTGGAGATAAAAGAAGACAGATAATTGAATAAATAATTTCGATATGCATTCTAAGCAGCCACCCTATTATATATTTATAAGGTGATCAAATGGATGACGGTATCACACTGTATAACCTGCAGTCCTACAGTGCGACTTTACCACTTTCGCATTGAAGACCACAATTTGTAAGTTGTGGTAGAGCCTAAGTAACAGAACTATTAAAGTGCTCGGTGCTGATTTTTACGTTCGCACTTGCGACATTGCACTTGCGATATTGCGCTCGGTTGTTGTGCACGTTAACTCTCTAGTGTGCGAAAACAATCCTAAAAAAGTGAGGGAGAGTCGCACGCTACCGTTTGCAGGTTACGCTTTGTGGGATCGTCATGCTATTTAATCAATTAACTATGTAAAGTACAGTAGTCCCCTAAATCATCATATCCAGCAATTACGACTTTGATGCAAGCAAGTTATGTATTAAGTCATTTCTAGCTAATAAATAGTTAACAGAGAAAGTGTGGAAGTGCTAGAGAGTTGAAAGATGAGAGTGAGAGTTGTAAGGCATTAGACAAGTTCCAGGCGGGCAATGCCTATACTGAGAAGGAAAAACAAGCACAACAATTTTGTCGAATCTTTGGTCAAATAATACCTGACAAATATCAAGATTCAAATGAATAAGATAAAAAAATAGCTTGTGGGTATGCATTATCTTTGTGATGATTTTGAAGCAATATCTTCTATCGTTATTTGGGTACCAAAAGTTCCTGAACTCCCTTCATC